>LPNX010036595.1:406036-426229 GCA_001517045.1 Pseudotsuga menziesii
AGACTCCGCTGGGGAGTTCCTAGTAGTTGTCCTTTGGGGGTTGTTTTCTCAGCATTCAATGAATTTGAATTGCTCTTTATCTCTTGTTTCTGTGTCGGGTCTGGGGGCATGTATGTCTGGTAGAGTCTGATTGGTGTGAAGTTTGTCTCAGCCTATCTGTTTACTTGATTTTATGCACCTTTCTTCCTGTATGCGAGTTTTTAACTCACAGTCACGTATACACGCGGGTTTCTCTTCGATTTCCACGTATACACGCGGTTTTACTATGAACAGTCGTGTATGCCCTTGTTTTTGCCTTTTTGTGGAAGTTAAATGGTTTCTGGGTGAATTTTGATATTTGCTGAGTCTCCTTTGGCACTGCTTGAGTCTGTTTATAACCCTGTTTCTGACCATAAACATTTTTTTTGGATAAATTTTTTCTTTTTAAGAAGGTTCTTGTAATGGCATTTTCGATTTTTTGTTTGAGATTAGTGCATTAGAGTTCTTTTACCTTAGTGCTTTGCTTGAGTGTTGTTTATGTGTGCTTGCAGAGTCTAGGAGTTGTAGAATCATTCTGTTTCTTTTTGCATCTCATTTTATTTCAAAAAATCCAAAAACATTTGCTTATCATCATGCATTGCATTTTGCATTTGGCATTGTACTTGCACTAGATTTGCTTTGGAGTATTAGTTAGGACTTCATATAGGAAAGCTTGCATTCATCATTTGAATAAAAATTGTGCATTTCACGTAGTAGCATACCCTATTTTCATGGACAAAATGCATTTGCATTTATTGTTAGGTGTGCATTTTACTTCATGTTGCATCATAGCACCATTAGTTGCATGACCATATCCCGTTTTTTAGTAATAAAGCCAACTAAAATCAACGCTAAATTAAAATGAACTACACTCTTTTCTTTTATAGGGTGCACCAACAAGCTTAGGTTTTAGGATCTTGGAATAGTTCATTGTAAGTCAACTCTCCAAGATCACTAACAACAACATGTATGTGTCTGTCCAGGTGAGTGTGTGAAATCCTTGGTATAACCAGTGTTTCTCAGGATCCACCTCTCAAAAGGGAGTTAAGCACGAGGCAGTGTGAGCGGTTATTGATTAGGATGACCCCTAGTCATAACTGAGTAGCACCAGAGATATTTCCAGGATTGTATTCGTATCTAGGGGCTCTTTCGAGAGTTTCGGGCTTTGCTACCCTGCCCATACGGTCAATCCCGCCTGCGACTATCCGCCTGAGCATTGATTATATTAAGGTGACCTTAGTGGCCTTACCTAGGATATCGAGGGGGTACTTTGTAGGGGTTATTCTGCCGGTGTCCCAGCCAGGTTGGGGTTGGACAGCACAGTCGCTTTACGCGTTGAAGCTGAGGGCCACAATAATTGGTTAAGTACCTCCGCTTGTTGTGTATGGGAGTCTCAAGCCTCTCCTAGGAAAGACATACCTACTTCATTCGGGAGCTCACTTATCCAGCCCTTTTCTACTTGCATTTGGCTTTAGATTTTATTAGTGATTGCTTTCTGCATGATAGTTGGCCTAGGGTTTACGTAAATAAAGAGTCTTTTCTATTTTTTGAGTCATTATGGATTCAGGTGCGGCTCCTCGCCGTTCTCGTCGTTTAGTAGGACTTCCACCTTCTACTTCTCCTCCTCCTTTGGGAGAGAGACCTAGACAGTCCAAGCAGACTATGTCACACATTGATTCACACACCATGGAAGACCATTTAGAAGGTATTCCTGAACCACCTTCTCCCATTCATGTAGACGATGGGGAGTTTACTCCTACTTACGATCCTTCACCCGACTTGGCTGAGTTAGGTCCTATGATTTCTGAGATAGGAACCATGCATGATAGACCTACTCACTCTAGGGTTGATTCCCCATTGATGCATTACCGGTATGGAATGCCGAAGGATGCCGAGACTCATTTTGAACCCGCCAGCACTAGCTATGGTAGTTATGGTATGACTGGTTTTCCTACTCATGATTTGGCATTTCATTTCAAATCTAACTTCGAGCCTAACACTATGCGTGGGGACACTCTCATTCCTTACCATGTGGAGAGGTTTGGGAGCACTAGTCACATTGCACCTTCCGTCCCAGTGGTGGAAGTTACATCACATATTCCTCCTAGGTCTAGTGTCAGTGATCCTATTAGGATACCAGATCCGAGATGAGTGACGATAGGGAATAGTACATACTTGATTACTTATATCCCTTCATCCTCTATCCCTAGTTCTTCAAATGTCCACCCTCCACCTTATTCATGTGGTCCTTCGAGTCGGCACATGGCTACGACTCAGGTCCATACTGCGGTTACTAGACCGATTGTGTCTCAAGTTTACATACCGTCAGTTGCTTCGGGAGGTTATGTTCATGATTATAGAGGTCATATTACTACTTTCAGGGCATATATCCCTACTTCCAGTATGTATATTCCTACTTCCAAAACGTATCTTCCTACCTACGTAGTGTCTCATGGGGCATCGCATGCGATGACCTATGGACCATATTATGGGACGTAGTATGGACAGGGTTCTTCACCTTATGGGGGTGGGTATCAACAACCTTCTTACTCTCCTAATTACGGCTTTGTAGCTCCTACTAGTCAAGGTCCACCTCACTATGGTGCTTCCAAGCCACCCTATACGGGTCATACGGGAGGAGGGTACTATGGCCAGGGCCATGGTGGTAATAAAACCTATATGAATCAGGGAGCAGTCCATCAACCTCATCATCCTAGGCTCCCTTTCCTCGCAATGCTCAATCTTCCTAACTTGTCAATATTGAAGAACGATCCTGTGGCTCATGACCCGGCTTGGCCGGCTATCCCTACCAAGCTTCCTTCGGACATACCTAAGTTCGAGGGAAAATTGGGAGAGGATCCAAGTGAACACGTTACTACGTTTCACCTATGGTGCTCTTAGAATTCCTTACACCAGGATTCAATCCGTTTGAGACTATTTCAACGCAGCCTCACAGGGATTGCTGTGAAATGGTATATAGAGTTACCTAGGGGAGCTTTCGCTTTGTTCGATGACCTTGCGATGACTTTTCTTAATCACTTCTAGCTACCAGTGCGTTATGACGTTGGTATTGAACTCTTGTCGACATTTCGGCAAGATAAAGCCACACATATCTCTAATCATATTCAAGAGTGGCGTAGATGAAAGAGGTTAATTAAATCCTTCATACCGCCGGAGTTCCTCCTTGAGTGGTTCCTCAAGTCATTCTTACCGTATATAGTGAAGGATGTTTATACATCTGGAGTGCAGAATGAGGAACAAGTGATTTTTAGGGCATAGGAATTGGACTTGATCTATGCTCAGCCCAGTTTGTTGTATGAGATTATTCCCAATGCTCCGCGTTCTAGTTTCGACCCCAAAGTCAAACCTGGACCACATGCCAATGGAATTGTGGGTTGTGCAAGTGCGAAACCTGTGGATTCGGTTGCAAAACAAGTTAGTCAATTTTCAATCAACCAATCTGCTTTGGGACAAGCTATAGCTTTGTCTCAACCCACCCAAATGGTGAATGTACTTTCTGTGCAATCGTCGGACCAGAAGGGTAACCAGCAGCCCGGACGAAATAGAAAAAAGGGTAAAAATAATCGTAAGGGTGGGAATAAGAACAAGAATGCTAGTAATAATGACAAGAATTGTCGAAATGCTTGGGGGGACAAGCAAGCTAAACGTAAGGTTAAGTTCCCTTCCAAGTTATGTAAGGACGATCACCTCACTTACTTGTTCCCTCGTATTGAGGAAGCTTTGAGATTCTTGGCGCAGGGCCCAGCTGTGCTAACTAACCCTTTACCACATAATCAAAATATGAACTCGAAGTCTAGTGATGACCATGATCTGCCAAAGACTAGTGGTTATGGGTGCATTAACATGGTCCGTGCTGCAAAAGTTGTGATGTGTGCGAAAGATTATAGTTCATCACAACCCATCCCATGCAAAGAACTTGATCCACCAGGGTCCCCTTTGTGTATTTAGAAACCTATGGATAAACCTGAGGTTGCACCTCGCATTCCTAAGGGAGTACTTAAGCGTTCAGGGCACAATCCAAATTCTCGAGCCACCCAAAACTATTCATTTGTTGAGGATTTGGGCCACACTCCTTGTGCGATGTCTGCATTGGAAGTGCTTCAGAGTTGTCCTTCACTAAGGAAGGCGTTGCTTTCTACCCTTGGTGTGAGCGATGATGATTCTTCCTCCATGATCAAATTTGAAACCACAGGACTTCAGCCTCACTTGCCCTACTATGTGTCTCTTTTGATTCATGTAGAATGTCTTAATATGATCATCAAGCGCACTGTGATTGACGAGGGCACTGTTGCTTCTGTGATGTCTTTATCCTGCTGGAAGGGTCTGGGTTCCCTTGAGCTGTCTAAATTAGCGACCATGTTAACTGCGTTCAATGGGAGATCTTTTAGGCCACATGGTATCCTTCCTTCCCTTAAAGTCCGTTTGGGAGGGAAGACCGTTGCGATAGAGGTCAAGGTGGTTGATGCACCCCTTGACTACAATCTCTTGCTGGGTAGGAACTGGATGTACAGCATGCAAGCCGTTGCTTCTTCCTTGTTCCGCGTTGTATGCTTTCCACATAGCGGGAAGATTGTAACAATTGATCAAATGACATTCAAGAATCCGTCTGTTACTGCATCTTTGGGAGCTTCGATCCCGATCATTGAACATTCTCAGCCGGCAACTGGGAGTGTGGGTGTAGGCATGTATACATCCCTCATGGGGAGCTTTAGTTGTCCTGCACTGATCCTCATGATAGGATCTAGTTTCGATGAGGCTTCAACATCTACGAGATCGGTGTCTTTTCACACAAGTCATATGGAAGATCCTTGGATTCTTCCTGCACTGAGTACTTCAAGTGAGCCCGTCGTGATGGATGTTCTGTTGCATGCAGCTATGATAGCTTATCAAGCTAATCTCAAGTGTGATGCAGAGCCTAGTCCTTCCTCTTCACAGACAGAGGAGGAGGACCCTTATGTGCTGCCGTCATGGGAAGTATAGTATTCTCACGTGCACGACTGCCTTGATATGGTTTTCCCTTCAGATGAAGCGATTATCGAGGCTATGTCGGGAGTTGAGCCTCCATGGGAGGAACTCCATCATAGATCGTATTTTATTCCAGAGCTTGACTACTTGGAGCGTGAGGATTTTTGGGCAGTTCTTAGTGAAAGAGTTAGTAGTCCTATGGTTCCATTAAGCTCTCCTAGTCTGATGGCTGATGGAAACATGGCAAACATATCTTCAATGATTCCTATCAACATCTCTCGCAATCCTAGCATGATAGAGAATATCTATATTGGGGTGGAATGTTCCCATGCTGAGATTCTTGAATACACCGAGCTATTTAAGGAATTCTGTGATATTTTTGCTTGGTCTTACAATGAGATGCCAGGTATTGACCCTCGAATTGTCGAACACGAGATTAATACTTACCCCAACGCTAAGCCTATTCGACAACGTTTACATGAGGTGAATCCTAGGAAAGCACCCGCCATTAAGGCAAAGATAGAGAAGTTGTTGAAAGCTGGTTTCATCTATCCCGTTCCCTTGATGGAGTGGGTTTCAAACACCGTTCTGGTGGATAAGAAGCAGGGAGTGATCCACATATGTACTAATTTCCATGATTTGAATCGTGCATGTCATAAGGACAACGTCCCCACACCATTTATTGATCAGATTTTGGATGAGTGTGCGGGCTGCGAGGTGTTCTCCTTCATGGATGTCTTTTCTGAATATAATCAGATACAGATTAAACCTAAGGACCAGCATAATCCCACATTTATATGTCCTTAGCGAACATTTGCATATCGAAAAATGCCTTTCGGCCTTAAAAACGCCGGAGCTACATTTCAGCGGGTGATGACCTTGATCTTCCACGATCTCAAGTCAATTATTGAAGTATTTTTGGATGACCTCACTGCTCATTCTCATATGAGAATGCATCATCCCTATCACTTGAGATTGGTATTCAAAAGATGTTGGCACTATTTAGTTAGACTAAATCCTCATAAGTGCATCTTTTGTGTGAAGTCAGGTCGTTTGTTAGGATTCATCATTTCTAAAGAGGGTATAAGAGTTGACCCTTTGAAGGTTGAGGCAATACTTCAGTTGTCTCCACCGAAAAATATTTGTCATCTTCAGTGTTTGCAAGGCATGGCAAACTTCTTACGAAGATTTGTTGTCAACTTTTCCAATTTGACTAGAGGCTTCATGCATCTCTTGAAGAAGGATACCCCCTTTTATTTGGATGAACGATCCTAGGAGTCCTTTGATGCACCCAAGCGAGCCCTATCATCAGCCCTGGTGATTAGTCCCCCGGACTATAACCGTGATTTCCTATTATATGTGGCCGCATCCTTAGAGATGATTGGTATGGTTTTGGTTCAAGAGGATGAGGAGCTCCAAGAGCATGTCATATATTATCTGAACTGAAACCTTATTGACGCAGAGATTCGTTATTCTCATGTCAAGAAGCTTGCTTTAGCTACCGTACATGCGGTTCAGCTATTGAGACATTATATTCTCCTTCACCAGACCTTGGTAGTGGCCCATGTCAATCTGTTTCAGTTCGTCCTCACCAGAAGGATGATTGGGGGAAAGTATAATAAATGGATTGTCATTCTGCAAGAATTCGATCTCGATTTTATTTCAGCAAAATCGAAGAAGTCTTTAATCTTTGCAGAGCTTATATCAAATTTCCTGAGTGAGGCTGAGGAGTTGGTTTGTGAAGATACATTTGTCATTGAACACATCTTCTTAATCTCAATGTTAGACCCATGGTATGGGGATATCATAATATATTTACAAACACTGAAGACCCCTACTCACCTCTCGTGAGATGAACGACGATGATTACATCACGTCTCTAAGAACTACCTCATAGTGGATAACACCTTGTACCGCTGTGGGGTAGATTCCATTTTATGACATTGTTTAACTCATGAGAAGGCTGAGGTAGTGCTGAATGATTGCCATGGAGGGGCGTGTGGTGGTCATTTATCTGGGCTCTCCACAGCTAAAAATATTTTAAGAGCGGTTTATTTCTTCCCGTCGACCTTTAAGGATTGTGTTGATGCAGTCAAGAGGTGCCACCCTTGCCAGGTGTTCGCACGTAATATGTGCTCGAAACCTGCCCCGTTACATCCCATTATCACCGCCGGTCCCTTCACTAAGTGGGGGCTCGATTTTATGGATTGCAACCTAGCTTCGGCTGGGGGGCACCATCATATTATAGTGGCTATTGATTACTTCACGAAATGGGCTGAGGCTATGCCTACAGTAAAATTCGATGGTGAGACAGCCGCCCACTTTGTATTCAACCAAATTATTACTTGGTTCAGGATTCTGAAAGAGCTTGTCACTGACCATGGCTCACACTTTCAGAACCATATGATGGAAGAGTTGGCATCGAAATTAGGGTATAAGCAAGAGCATTCCTCTTCTTATTACCCCCAAGCAAATGGATAGGTAGAGGCAGTGAATAAATCACTCAAATCCATTCTCCAACGAACCATTGCACAAAGCAAGAACAATTGGCACATCATGTTATATCATGCTTTGTAGGCATATCGAACCGTTGTTAAGACTACCACTGGTTTTTCTCCATATCAACTAGTACATGGAGTGGAGTCGATGTTGCCGGTTGAATGCGAGATCCCTTCATTAAAGCTAGATATATAACTCTTACCGGACACTTCACCTTTGGAGGAGCGTTTGGTTCACCTTGAGCAACTTGATAAGCACCATCGGGATGCCTTGGTAGCTCTAGAAGTTAATAAGCGTCGCGTAAAGGCCCAATACAATAAGTCTGTCCGTCCAAGGGCGTTTAGTGAAGGAGACTTGGTCCTTTTGAGGGACCAACCGAAAGAACCCTTGGGGGCAGGGAAATTTAATCCTATGTGGCGTGGTCCTTACGTGGTCAAGCACGTGTTAGATAAGGGTTCCTATGAGTTAGTGGATTACGAAGGAACGGCCTTGGTGGAGCCTCGAAACGGGCTCTATCTTAAGAAATACTATGCATGATATTCATCCAAGGCTGCTTATTGTATATTATTGTACAGTTTTGCATAGTTAGGTCTTTTTCTTATCGTGATCGATTTTGTGATTAGTTTCTATTTCTTTTGGCAGATGTTAATGGAATCTTCCACCTACATAGGATTCGCGGATGGTGCAAGCAGTCACACTCAACACTCAACCTCGGTGGCTTGGGTGATTTATACTCCTATGGGTCAAGTACTGTCTTCAGGAGGCGTATGTCTATGAACATCTTCCAACAATGTTGCTGAATATAGTGTCAATATCGAGCTTCTACGGGATGCCATTTCACATGGTGTTCTCTCTTGAGGTACATCTTGATTCAAAGTTAGTAGTGTCACAGCTCAATGGTTTGTACCACATTAGAGATCTGACGTTATTGAGAAGATTCTTACGTGTGAGATTGTTAGAACGGTAATTTGACAATATAACATATATACACATTCCAAGAAATAATAATCAAGTTGTTGACTCATATGCTAACTACGTGTTATATTGGCATTTGTTTCATTCATAATAAATTAATCACAAACACAATTTTTACTCATGTAAATAAATAAACCGATCACCATAAAACTTTTTATATACATCCAAAAATGTGATAATACATAGTGTCATGATACAAAATTGGGGCTTTCGAGCCACCAACATATAACACATGGTAGTACAAAATGTATACACTCCCAGGTGTCTAATCCTATGGAGGAGGAGGAGGGTGGTGATCATGGAAGGTCACTATGGCTCTAGCTAGCCGTCGGAATAATCGTACCCATGCGCATGGTACACCCACCACCTACCACTGCATAGCCTCAGGAAATTCCTTGACTTGCGCCATGGGAACTCTATGAGTCAGTCTCACAAAATTGGTATGAATGCTTTGGAGTGTTTGCTCTACATCCACACCCATGATGTCATCTCCTCTTCCCCTCCGTCTATGACGAGGGAAGCCTTTTGGCCGCCATGGTCCCACATCTGCACATACATGGTAGATGTCACTATGTATTGTCGTGCAAAAATATGTCTTTTTGATTCCATATAATCAAGAAAACACAAAAAAAATTAAATAACTCAAAAAATTTAAAAAGAGAGGGTTGAGATTCGTCACCTATATCGCCATATGTCGATCCTGGTGGTAGCGGCATGTCTGGGTCCCCCCGGAAATATATCCCTGCATAGGGGTAGTCATCGCTGGAAACTATCTATCGTTGCCACCATGGAAAGAAGTCAGTTGGATATGGGTTGTCCACCCTACCACCCCCCAGTCTGTGCATAGCATCTGCCCAACGCCGTTGGGCCGGATCTTGAACCCCGTGGAGAGGAACGTCCACTCTAGGGCTCAATCCTGGAACACGCTCGAAGAAAAACATGCTCAACATACTGTTGAACCCGAAGTTCCGCACTCTACCTACCTTACACTCATTGAGCTGATGTTTCATGTTGCTCAGTAGTGTAGTGCTCCATTCGTAAATTGTGGGTCTCATGCACTCCACTGCATAGAACATCAGAGGCCGCGAGGCCTGGTGGAGTGATGCCAAGCCTGCTATCCTGCCCAATGTCAAGATTATGGCCTTTATGCCCAGCACCTATATAGCATTGGTAGGGACCTGACTCCCCACCTTCTCTGTGTCTGGATAGTAGTATACTGCAATGTACTCGTCGATAGTTAGGCCACCCCCTGGCCCACCAAGGTAACGAAGGTTCACCACCTCCCCTTATCTAGAAATCCCTGTAATGAAGTATATGTCCTCCACCTCTATGGTGAGGGACATCCCATCGATCTGGAAGGACTCCGAGTCTGGATCCCAGTAATCCACCAGCATCTGTAATAGTCTTGGTTTCACCCTCAAACCACCAAGACACCAAAACTTGTAGAGTCCACATGCACGTAGAGCCTGTTGAACCATTAGATTGGCCCTTACTACTTCCTCTACTTCACCATGTTCATGCTCTCTCCACTCTAGGACCATCCTACACAAGAAATTGCAAATTTTCCCATCATTTTATTGAAAAAATCATATGTGCAGCCTCATACGCGGGTTTGAGGGTGTTTTCTGTGTATATCCAACCCTATACGTGGAAAAAACCTTGATTTCCGCATGGGCCGCAGAGCTCATTTTAGGGTGGCCTAGAAACCTTATTTGACCATGGAATTTCATGAAAATTACATCAAAATGAAAGAGAAGAGCATGGGTAAATACCTGGAAGAAACGGTAGTGGATTTCGCCGGCTGGATCTCCTGGAATTCGCTGTTGAAAATCAAAGCTCAAATGGGTAAAAGTTTCAAATTTTTTATAATATTTTGAATTGTTTACTATTTATAGAAATTTTTCAAATATTTGAAAATTTTTACCCCCTTTCCTATAGTTTTGACATTTTCTAACCATTTTGGACCGTTTTTGACATAATTCATGTTGTAGAGGACCTTTTTCAGTGTCGTTTCAGCCGTTGGATTGACCCATTCGTGCTGATCTCAAATATCATGTCTAAACTGGCATATAGGTTAGGTTTCACCACCATTTTCATTTTGCATGACCCTATGACCATATCACCATGACGTTAGGTATGAACCCACTCTGTTATGTCACAGAACCTTCTTGATGTTTTAGAAGTGGCATGATATGAGTGGTAGAGCTTCACCTTACATGGGTACCCTAGTTAGCGCCTTATTTTCATTTTGTTCCCATGCCGAGGTTTTCTCTTTTAGGGTGTGGGAGTCCGTTGTATATTACTTCCATGACATTTCGCAAGAGCCTCATACTCCTCTTGATCTTATGCTAGCCTATTTCCCTCAGGACTCCCTCATATCAAGTTGTGAATGCATTATCATGAGCTTTGCCTGTCTTATTGAGGTTTATACTGGCTCTCTTGACATTGCGCTTCAGCCATATACCCCGAGCTTGTCTCATGTCTAGCCATGCAGAGCCATTTTTTATATCCTTCACAGCTTCTTTCCCTTTTTACCAAGAGGGGATTTTCCCCCGAGTGTCGATATCCTACACATGTATCCTTCCATTGAGCATAGGTATGTTCCACTGCTTGGAACTAATTTGTTTGCCCTTATGACACTCATCTCCTCCTAGTCTATAACTATAAATCTATTTTACTCTTTTTTCAAGCTTTTTAAATAATTGAAAAAGTCCAAAAAAATCAAAAAATCAAAAAGCCGAACAAGGAAAGATGTTATCTTTGGCAGCTGTCGAGTCGTGTCGCCTTCGAATAGAGCACTGTATATCTCATCTGTTGGTTGGGATATAGTTTGAATTTAGGAGCTATACTCATTTATCTAAGTTTATCTCCACCAACTGGTTAAGCTTCCAGTCCCTATGGAGCCTTTGTCGATGCCTCTTGTGTCGCAGAGATGTCCCAATTTGTATATAGAGTCTATACTGCCTTCATTCAGTCACCATACGCTGTTATGCTCTTGTTTGAAGGAAGTTGAAACCTGAGTTGGCCATTCCTCAGTTATCTTGACTTTGCATGTCGGCCATTCCCGGTACAGTTACTGATTTGTGCACCTTATGATCGAATCCTTCCACATCATACAGCTTTGCTGAGTACCTCGTGTTGGATGATGGGGGATGCCTTAATGCCCTCCTTCCAGCAGATTTCATCCCATCGACTTTAGATCATTTATTCTAGGATTGGAATCTAGAGTCATTTTGAGTGCCTTGAGACTTGCAGTCATTAGTGGCAGGTTCTCTCACCATCGATAGTATTTGGGAATACATCAATGTCCCCTAATCGATGGATCCTCTCAAGTGTTCGACCTCAACACATTTATTCACACTTGTTAGTTTGCACTCTAGTACCTTGATTCCCATTTTCATCATTGGTGGGTGATCTCGCGTCTGTTAATGGTATACATTAATGACCGGTAATCAGATGGTGGACTACTATGTTCGACCTCGACACCTCTATTTGCATAGTAGGACATGTACTCGTAGTGGTTTGTGTAGAAGACTTTCTAGATTGGTGGCATCTCTTATATGCTACCTCCTTGATCGTGCTAGTGTTCATGAGATTTCAGCTCTCATGACTTGATTCCAGTATATGTCAGATATTTCCACCCACTATGGAGATCTTGATCTGTTATATATCTTCAGCCATTATGGAGATCATGGTCCTTTGTATATCTTCATCATGGAGATTCTGATTTATGTATATTGTACGTGGCAATGACCACGTATGTGATATCTTGTATCATGCCTATTCATGGCCATTGTACTCTTATGTATCTGGGACTACTATATGTATTTGCAGTTATGTGCAGAGTTGTATTATTGTACTATGCTTATTGGGAGGCTGGTCTTCCATTTGGGATTCTTCATCACTCCACTTTTGGGATGGACTTATAATGTATTTTGGCCATTGTATAACCCCTCTGACCTCACATATTAGGGGGCATCTGTTATAGTGGATTTCACCACTACAAGTGAATCACACTTTGTATGGCCTTCCCCTGTCCCGCTGCAGACTCCTTAGACCCCATGGACCATTTTTTGTCCTTTGATGTTTCCTTGACCATCCCTAAAAACATGTGAAAAATGATACACGTGACTTTTAAACCTATAAGCACGTATAAATGCGGGTTTGACCACTAAAACAGCGTACATCGGGATGTGTACAAAATCCAAATCCTTTTGGAGTTTTCCTTGACATGGATCCGACTCATTTGACTCCTGGCCTTCCATATTCCTTGAGATCGCTTGGATTCGACCTTTCATTACCCCTTTGAAAAACTATATAAGGAACCCCTTGGTACATTGAAGGCATAAGAACTTATGACGGAACTTATGCTTGAGTCTGCATCCCTTTGTCCCTTGGAGCACTATTGTGTTCTTCCCAAGCGTGCCTTTCGCTTGTGAGCTTGCTATCCAGTGATGGAGGATTGAAGTGGTGGAGGCCCAAGTGGGGGATTCAGTTTCTCCAGTTTGTAGACATGCCATCAGAGGTTGTATCTTGTAATCTCTGATTTATATTAATAGAAATATCTTTTCCTGTCCAATAATGTGTGTTTGAATGAATATTTTATCCATTGGATTATGTCAAATGCTTATACATTATTGATTATATATGCTAGAATAGATCTAACACCATGATATATAGAATGCTTGTATTGTTTACTTGTTGTTGAGGAAGTAATCTATCAATTCAAGATGAAGATTGGAAAGCTCAACGGGGATCTACTTCAACTGTCTGGAATAAGGTACGAGGTCTGATCCTTTAGTGTTAGACATTTAATTTCTATTGCATATTGGAAAGGATTGATTTTTGGAGTCAAGCTGTCTGTTGTGGTACCCCAAGCCATAGGAAATTCTCTCCATAACAATCGCCGCCCTTGCTCTCCACAACACCACCAGTCTGCACGCCCGCGCTGATAAGGGACTTGTCCACGCTAAAGAAGGAGAAGACTTGTCACATTATGCCACAATCATGTTGAATGAAGAGCCATACCATGTGTTGGTTGCAAATCAATTATGTGCTTTAAAGATTGTCTAAAATTATAGAGAAATCAACCTTTAGGGTCGACTTGCTCATCTCTTATGTAAAACTATATATATCAGTCTCTGAATGAAGAGAAAGTTAGTTAGCCAGAGTCAGTCATAGTTTTTTTATAAACACTGTATTTTTTCTGAAGTTGAATAAAGAGCTGTATGCATTGTTGTTGAAGGCCCCCTCATCAACCAGAGGTTCATTAGCTTAATTTTAATTCAGTTCTTTCTTTTCTATTTTAGTTAATCTAGTTTAATTTCAAGTCTGTTTTCATTAGATGTTATTTTATTTCCTGTATTGTATTAACTTATTTTTCTTTCAGTAGTTAAACAAGTATTTTATTTCCTGTATTGCATTAGTTTAGTTTTATTTTAGTAATTAAGTAAGTAGATGCACACACAGCTTTAATTTCAATCGTTTGCTTTTAGTCTTTTGTTCTTAGTTAATTTCTTTTAGTTAGTCATTTCATTCCAGTATTGCTTTCAATTTTTTTAGTTTCAGACAAGTAGAATAGTTTATTTCCATTTGAATTTAGTTTTGATTAGTTATGAATTGGTTTAAGTAGAATAGTTTGTTTTCATTTCAATGTAGTCTTGTTTATTCATTTCCTGTTATTAATTTATTTATATAACATAGTTTGCTTTCATTTAAATTCATTTTTTATTTATTTATTTTTCTGTCATGAATTTGTCTAAGGTAATTTCTAGTTTGTTCAAGTTAATTTCCAGTTTGCTAACTAGTTTACAATGAAAATTTTTCTTTTTGTTTAAGAATTAATCTGAAGATAATTTGTTTGGTAAATAGGTTTGTTTATTAATTCCATGCATTAGGTTTAGAACTGCATAACTTTAGCTGAAGAATTAGTTCATTTAGGTTAGTTTTTACCATTTCTACTGTATGGACTGCCATTCGGACTGTCTGTCTAGTCTGCCATTCAGTCACCCTTTACAGACCTACTGTTTAGTCTGTCATTTAACCCTTGGTTTTGTTTTTACTGTTTTTATGCATTTTTCAGATTGTTCCTAATATTTTTTGGTCAATCTTTGGATTATGTTTGTAGTTGGTAGTTTTATTTAAGCATTTCAATTAAAGTTTGGTTGTTTTAAGTTATTGATTAAGCTTTTATCATTTTCCTTTTACATATGAATTAAGTTATTTTTATTTCTTGAATATTAAAATATTGATTTATTTTTACTATTGTTTTATGTCTTTGTTTGCATATAGAGGAAGTTAAGTTGTTTGTAATCATATAAATCATTCTTGTTTTTATGTGTGTATTGAAAAATAAAGTTTAAATATATTTATTAAGTTTTCTAGTTGCTTCTGTTTATTATATTTATTAAGTTTTCTACTTGCTTTTTCAATTTTCTATTCTTTATAAGATAACTTGTCTTTTTACCCCATCCTTCAGCTTAAGGATTAGTTAGTTGGTTATTTGTCAATTTAGTTGTTATAATTCCTTTTATGTATGAGTTACTGTCTGAAGTTATAAGTATTATTTTTTATGTCTTTCTTTTCAGTAGATGTCTAGAATTTGATATTCTAGTCCAGTCCAATTATTTAGATAATTTTAGGAGTTTGACTCGGTTTTTGATCTTCAGATATTTTGTTTATTAAAATATCTCCACGACACCCTAAGAGCCTTTTTACCTTTGCATATATTTTGTATCAAATCTAAGCTTACAAACCCCGCTTGATAATTAAATATTCGATGTATTTAAGATAGTAGAACACAATACGAACAGGTTGAAATTGGATCTAGGTGCATGCGGTATGATCTCATAAAAGAGCCTAGATTGAGCATAAATAAAATACAATTATTGAGCTCTAAAGATAGCTTGCTCCTCGTTCTGCACTCCGGATGTGGAAACATCCTTCGCTATGTAAGGCAATAAAGACTTGTGGAACCATTCCAAAAGGAAATATGGTGGTATAAAGGCCTTAATCAATCTCTTCTATCTATGCCACTCTTGAATGTGATCATATATATGCGTGGATTTGTCCTACCAAAATGTCGACAAGAGTTTAGTGCTGGCATTGTAACGCATGGGTAGCTGAAAGTGATTGAGGGTCATAGCTAAGTCATTAAACGATGTATAAGTACCCCCAAGCAACTCTATGTACCACTTTGTTGCAGGCCCTGCAAGGGTGTGTTGAAATAGTCTTAAATGAACCGAATCGTGATTGAAGGAGTTTGAAGAGCACCAAAGGTGGAACGTCATGACATGCTCACCAGGATCTTCACCAGTATTAGCTTTGAACTTTGGAATGTTCGAAGGAAGCTTGGCAGGAATGACTAGCCATGTCGGGTCATGAGCAACTGGATCATTTTTCAATCTCGACAAGTCAGGTAGGTTCAGCGTTGCAAGGAAAGGGAGTCTAGGTTTAGACATTTGGTTCCAATCTCCTTGATAAGGTTGGTTCACATAGGGTTGATTATTATAGACACCATGGCCTTGGCCAGCGGGATAGTAACCTCCTCCCATTTGACCCATGTAGGGTTTCATATTGTAGTTTGGAGTACCTTGAGGCTGGGGTGCTACGTAACCATAGTTAGGAGACTAATAAGCGGGTTGGTACCTGGACCCATAAGGTGTATAATTTTTTCCATAATATTTTCCATAGGATGGTCCATAAGACTATCTATAAGATGTCCTATAAGACTTCCCATAATAATTCCCATAAGTTGGTCCATAAAATGGTCCATATCCAACTGACACATGAGGAGGCACATACCCTTGTGATGCTACAGTGTGACTAGACGTGGGATGAACATGGCTAATGGTAGAACTCTGGCCCGAAGGACCACTAGAGTTAGGAAGAGGATGTGTCGTCAAAAAAACATTTGAAGGAACTGGTGTTGAAGATGATGGAATATGTGAAGGAATGTTACTTTTCCCCCCAATATGTGACATGTCTAGGATTAGGTCCCCGAAAGGATATAGTAGTGCTATGCCTAGGATGCGTGTGTGAAGGAACCTCCACTGCAGGGATGGAAGGTGTAATATGAATAGTGCTACCAAACCTCTCTGCATGGAAAGGAATGGAAGTGCCTCCATGCACAACACTAGGGTCAACATCTGATTCGACATTGGGTGTTGGACCGGTCTCGGGAAGATCAGGCATGCCATACCTAATCGTGCTAGTTCTAGTGGGTGCATGGTGAGTCTCACAGTTCGTACTACACAACCAATACTGGTGAGTTGCATTCATGTAGCCCAAAAATTGTGAAGGATCATCAGGAGATGTCCCAGCCATAGAATGGTCAAATCCCAATAGAGTCCCATATGTGCTTGAAGGTTCATCCTCCCATACGAGACAAGGAATATGAGGGATCTCTAGGATCTCAGGCTCATGGCCACTCATGGTGTGTGAATCAAAGTGAGATTTATTCTTCCTGGACTGTCTGGGTCTCTCTCCCAAAGGAGGAGGAGATGTAGAAGGCAGAATTATTGCTAAATGATGAGAATGGTGGAGCACTGCACCCAGATCCACAATGACTCAAAAAAGAGAAAAGACTCAATCTAACTACGCAAACCTAAGCAAACTAGCGTACATAGAGCACACTCCTAAAAAATCTACAGCCAAAAACAAGAAAACCAAGGGGAGGATATGTGAGATCTCGAATGCAGCAGGTATGCCTCACCTGGGAGAGGCTTGAGACTCCCATACACTAAAAGAGGAGGTTTTTAACCAATTATAGTGTCCCTCAACTTCAATTCATAAAGTGGCTGTGCTTTCTAACCCCTACCTAGCCAAGACACCTACAGAATAACCTCTACAAGTACCCCCTACGATACCTAGGTAAGGAAACTAAGGTCACCCTAATATAATAAATGCTCAAGAGGACAGTCACAGGTGGGATTGACCGTATGGGTAGGATAGGAAATCCTGAAGCCTAAAAGCACAACTGATACCCCAAGGGTGCACCAATCAATACCTCAAAGGCCCCCAAATATGAATATGATCCTGGAAATATCTCCGACGCTCACAGAAAGTGACCAGGGGTCATCCCAATCACAATCGCATGAGATGCCTCGTGCTTGACTCCTATGTAAGAGGAGCTTCCTAAGAAACACTAATTATACCAAGAATTTCTCACTCTCTCCTAGACAGACACCTAATTGTTTTTATTTAGTAGTCTTGGATAATTGACTCACAATGAATTATTCCAAGACTCTAAATCCTAATCTTGTTGGTGAACCTTATAAAAGAAAAATGTAGTTCGTTTTAATTAAGATTTAATTTTAATGGTTGTAATTACTCAAAAGGAAATGGCCATGCAACTAATGAAATTGTGACTCAGCAATGAAATAAATGTGCACACCTCACAAACCATGCCAAGTGCAAATATTTTGACGAATGAAAAACAGGGTATGCCACTACATGAGATGCAAGTTTCTTCCTTCAAATGAGAGTGAAATCATTCCTAAATGAACACCTGACTATAATTTAATAAGCAAAACCTAATGGAAGTACCATGCCATGCAAATGCAAGAATGCATAAATATGCAAAAGAAAAAATATTTTTGTATTTAAAAAAAAATGAAATATAAAAAGCACTAACAGACTCTACAATTATCAGACCTTGCAACCACTCATAGATAACAACAAACAAGGATCCAAAAGAAAATAGACCTAATGCACTAATCCCAAAAAAATGATGAAATGAATGAAAAGAACAAAACCTAATTAAAAATAAATTGAAAGGGGTCTCTGGTAAAAAAAAAGAGGCTATATACAGACACCAACAACACCCATGAACACTCAACAATCCTCAAAACTCACCCAGCAACACTCAATCCTCCATTCAAAACTCAAAATCAAAGAATACGTGAATGTATGTAGTAAACCTGCATACATACGCCAAAATTTGAGAGAAAATCGCATGTATACACGACTGTAATGAAAATACTCGTGTACATGAAGAAAAAGGAAGAAAAATAGGGCAAATAGATAAGAGAAAACCAAATTAATCCTGTAGGACACTACAGGGAAAACATACCTCCAGACCCAACACAAAAAAATAAAAATAAAGATAAATTCAAGCACATTGAATACCCAATCCCCAAATAAAAACAACTAGGAACCTCCCCAGCGGAGACACCAATTATTCTACGGAGAGAAACTTCCTATGGCTTGGGGTACCACAATAGACAGTATGACACCAAAAATCAATATTTCCCAGTATGTAAGAACTATAATCAAATCTAACACTAAGGGATATCGAATCGTATCTTATTTCAGACTCGAAGTAGATCTCCGTTGATCTTTTCCAATGCAATTGCAATTACAATTTTCTCTCAACAACAACAAACAAAGTAAGCATAATATATATAAATGTGTTAGAGATATGCTCGAATATATAATCAACCATGTACAAGAAATTAAATACATCCATGGATTCAATATTCATATTCAAAATGCACATGAATTGGACAGGAAAATATATTTCTATTAATAAATTAGAGAAACAATAGTGACAAACTCTGTCAGCACTTCTGCAAATCGAAGAAACCGAGTCCTCCACTTGGGCCTCCACCAATAAGAAAAGTTGAGGCAACAATGGACTATAGTTTCCTTGCTATTCAATTTCTCCTCCAATGTATCCAAGGGGTTCCTTATATAGCATGTTAGTTTTTCATCACATTTAAGCTAGCATTATGATCTTAGGATCTCTTCATTGAGAGAATAACAAGCACAGCAATAAAACACAAGCACATCACAAGAGACAAGAGACACAAAGAGTTTTCCTCGGGGAAACCATAAAGGAGAAAACCCCGCAACTTCCTCTAAGATAGAATCAACACCAAAACAGTAAGAGATCTCCCAAAACAGCAGTAGTCTTCTGTCTTCTGTCTAGTCCCAAAATTTCCTTCTCCAGTAGTGCGCGACACTTGGGAGAGCAAGTGATGTATTTTCACAAGTGATAAATAGAGAGACTCTCACTCTCTATTTATATTCATCCATTCACTTGAATTTCCTTTTCACACGTAGGCTCAACCTAATGATTACTACTTGAGCCTACACCTTAATTAGTGTATAATAACTCAAGTGCCATGAAACTGTGGGGAATTACCTAATGACTTGATATGACTTGATTACATTATTAATCCTCTCGATCGAAACATCGGGGAATGACCACATGACTCAAATACATAATAGAGACATCCTAGAATAAACATCGGGTTACAATATATAAGATACATAGAAGAATACATTCCGAAGTTACATATATATCAACACTCCCTCTTAACTAGGAAGGTATTCTTTCGACACAATTTTCAGCACTGGTCTTCTTCTCTGTATCAACTGGATCATCTCGTCTTCAAGTCATCTTCATCTTAAAGTCATCATCGGATCTGGATCATCATCGAACATCATCTCTAGATCTGGATCATCTCTCGATATGGATCATCATCACTGGACTGGATCTAGATCATCACTCGATCTGGATCATTACTGGATTCTGGATCATCACTCGATCTGGATCAACACTGGTTCTATCTCATGATTCTTCTCGTCATAGGAAGTTCTACAGATCCATCCCTTTTTCATGCTGGTTGTAGGCCTACCCTCATGTAGGTCTTCTCCCAGCACTTATATCTGACCTGCTCGTCAGAAAGGCACGCCCAGCACTCACATCTG
>LPNX010036595.1:429706-457855 GCA_001517045.1 Pseudotsuga menziesii
GTTGAAATGGATAGAAGACTCTTCTTAAGTCCTGGAACAAACAATACTTCTTTCATTTTTAGACACTTACCAGAGTCTAGCTTGTATGAAGATTCCCCACTACCTTTTATTGGATATTGGTAGTCATCTCCTAGTTTCACCTTGTGAGGTGATTCATGTCCGACAGTCTTACAAAGGATTCCTTGAATCCCATCATATGTTTGGAAGCCCCACTGTCTATAAGCCAATCATCATTTAAATGAGTAATGTTACCTGTGAGAGCTGAGATCAGAACATATTCATCCTCGCTTGAAGAATCTTCACTTTCATATATGGATCTCTTTCTGGATGGTTCACCATCCTCTGCAGCATGAGCATGATGTCTTCTTTGGCCTCGTCTCCCTCTGAAACTGGAACCTCTATACTCATGTAGGTGTCCAATCCAGTTTCTTCAGAGAGATCAAATACTTCTATGCTTGGAAGTTGTCAACTTCACCAAGCTTATCATCAAGCTATTGTGATAGATCATATTGAAATGAGAACCTCAAATGGAAATACAAAAGATTAGATCTTACCGATTTGAGGTGTCCGTCCTTGTCCCGGAGTTCGCTGATCTAGGGTTTGTCGCAGAAACCCTAATTTTCAAAACTTGGAAACTTTCAGATCTTATTGGACAAACAAATAGATCTCTTCAAATGGAGCTGTCCAATGTACTCCTTTTCTGAAAACAGTGGAGGGAAGCTCCCGAAACAGGAAGCCCTAATTTACTGATTTCTTCTGCAAAAATTCCTGTTACTGTTTCTGTGATATCTCTGAAATTACTGATCCTCTATGTATGAAATTTCAAAATGAGGTAACCTAGTATATCCCTGATCCAACAGCATAGTTTTTATCAGAATTGGTTTCACCATTTTGGATTTATGATCCTTTTCCCAAGGTGACCTGTTACAGGACTGTTCAGAACAGCGAAGTTGTACGGCATGCCACGTGTCACTGGTTCATCTTCTGAGTCTAATATTCATACCAATGAAATTACAGTCCATGAAATTTCTGGAACATTTTCATGAATTCCATTTGGACCTCTGTAGCTCAGGATATTGCAGATATCCCCAGATGTCCTGTTCAGGGATGAATTCTGGAAGAGGATGGAACCCTAACTTGGAGAGATCATATCTCCTGGAGTACAGTGAATCGGAGTCTGATTTTTGGGCACAGGATTCATAAATATTTTATATTTGGCCCCTACCATTTTTAGCTTCTGATAATTTTCCAATATCGGAATATAGCGACTGTACCAAAACGTAGCAGTTTTAGTATTTAGGGTTTCTCCTAGCTCAGGGTCAAACTAGGGTTTGACTTTCCTGGAGTTTTACCCAACCAAATTTCTTGATCTAGGTCTCTAAACTTTGGTTTTGATGAGGATAATAACCCTATTCTAGTCTCACTCAAAAATTCATCTTCTATAGAAATCCCTAATTTCCGCATCGAAGACTGAAAATGCTCGGAATCAAATTCCGCTTCGACAGAAAGATGCGCCCTTGAATGCAGAGTCATATTAGCATACTTTTGATGAAAATATGTGGAGGAAGATCCACAAAATAGGAATCCCTAGTTCCTGTAGCTACACAATGTCTTCTTCTTAGTTTAGCTCTGATACCATGTTAGTTTTTCATCACATTTAAGCTAGCATTATGATCTTAGGATCTTTTCACTGAGAGAATAACAAGCATAGCAATAAAACACAAGCACATCACAAGAGACAAGAGACACAAAGAGTTTTCCTCAGGGAAACCATAAAGGAGAAAACCCTACAACTTCCTCTAAGATAGAATCAACACCAAAACAGTAAGAGATCTCCCAAAATAGCAGTAGTCTTCTGTCTTCTGTCTAGTCCCAAAATTTCCTTCTCCAGTAGTGCGCCACACTTGGGAGAGCAAGTGATGTATTTTCACAAGTGATAAATAGAGAGACTCTCACTCTCTATTTATATTCATCCATTCACTTGAATTTCCTTTTCACACGTAGGCTCAACCTAATGATTACTACTTGAGCCTACACCTTAATTAGTGTATAATAACTCAAGTGCCCCGAAACTGTGGGGACTTACCTAATGACTTGATATAACTTGATTACATTATTAATCCTCCCGATTGGAACATCGGGGCATGACCACATGACTCAAATACATAATAGAGACATCCCGGAATAAACATCGGGTTACAATATATAAGATACATAGAAGAATACATTCCGAAGTTACATATACATCAACATAGCACTCCAAAGAGGTAATGGAGAGTCAAATCCAAGAATTCTCAAGGCATTTGGAAGGACAAGAGTCAAGTTATTCAGACTCAAATAAGGAAAACTCCAAAAAATATTTGTCATTTTGCACACATCCTGATGTATGCGAGTTTGAGGTCAAAATCTGCGTATACACGTGGGTATTTCTTTAAAAGTAGTGTATATGTATAAACAAGCAATTTTTTAGGATGATCTTGGAACATCAAAGTATAATATAAGTACATGGGGTCCAAAGAGTCTACAGAGGGACACGGAAGGCCATAAATGTGTGATCTACCTGGTGTGGTAAAATCAGATGTAACAAATTACGCAAATTTCATCTTATGTGAAATCCTTGTCCAATCTACCATGGTCTACAACAAAGAAGTTGTGTGGCACCTCCTTGTAACAAGGATTTCTAGGAGCAACAATCATCTATGTCAAAGGATAAAGATAAAATAACTCTAAAAATGATGACCAAACATAACTCGAATCTTAGAGGGATTTTATTCAAGCAAACCATCATCTCTACAAGGACTAAGCACTCTGTCATCTACTACATTCTTGGAGCCCTCATCCCCCTCTTCAACCAATTGTAACCTTGAATGTACCCTCAATTCTCTAGAAATATACTTCTTCCTCACTTCCCACCACCAACCAAGTGTGTTGCATCCTCCTGAAAATCAATGTTATGTTCAGATCTTCCTCAAGGAAGATACATACTTCCTCCAACTTCTTCCTAGCCTCCCATTGCTTGTGAGCAATCATATGCCCCCGCCTTCACATGAATTTAATACTCCTTTGAATGGTTTCCTCCCACCATAACATATAATCCATATCCCTAATAGGATGTGGGGTTGATCTAGAGGTAAACGGGTGGCCACCCACCTATTCCACTGGCTCAAAACAAATGTCCATTGTGGTAGTTTCCTAGTTATTTTTCTATGGCTTTTTGGGTCCCAAAATTCTGGAATCATTTTGAGGACCTAAACGATGTGTTTTTGGCATCAAATCATCAACTAACGGATGTATTCCTCGGATAGATATTTCCAACGAGCTATCAAGTGCCCAAATCGAAGATCGTATGAAAAAATTATGACCTCAGGAACTTGACTGTTCAACTTACCACCTTCGGGTCACAAACTTTATGACGATTCATCTTTTAGAGTTATGTGTTGGACTTTTGGGATTTTTGCCCTCATCCTTATTAGAAATAGTCCCCTTTGGCCTCATTTTGTATTCATATTTGCATGGATGCATGTAACAGTCACATCTCTTCTTAGAGATAGCCACCACCATTCTAGTTATTGTATTACAATCTATTCTATTTCCACCATTTAATAGAATATATGTTTACTCTATCTCTATTATCTTTGAAAAATGTATGTGATTATGATTATGTATCTGTTCATTCATTCGTTCGCACATAAATCCAGATTAGTGGTATCATAGCAATCTTATCTTTGATTTTTTCTCAGCACATGTCCCTGACGACGTTCGGGTATAGATAGTTTGGTCTCAAACTAGTTTCACTTGATCACTCTCGCCGTCCCAAACGACCTCCCATGGTGGAAGAAAAGAGAGATGACGGAGCAAGATATCCTATCAAATAGTTGCTCAAGGAATCCCTCATGCAACAGAAGAATGAGATGATGGATATTTTATCCCAAGTCATTCTACAAATGCCGACAATGACAAGTGCATCTTCAACAAGCAGTCGGTTCGAGGATGCAACTCCCTTCAAGGTACAAGTTAAATTTGATATTCCTTTATTTGAAGGCTATATCGTTGTAGATTCCCTAGATAATTGGTTGAATGTTATAGAAGGGTATTTCTTTGTCCATAATTTCTTTGACATGGAAAATATCACCTTTGCTCTGCTTAAGGCAGTCCCCCATGTCCAAAATTGGTGGGGTGCTTATTGAGAGAAAAGCTCATCAGACGAGTCTGGAATGTTTGAGACAAATCCCACTTGGGGATATTTCATAGATGTCATCAAGGAATAGTATTACCCTATGGGAAACTATGATGACTATTGTAATCTCACGGATCACAGAGGGTTACCAATAATACACATTAAAAGCATACAGACATAACAGAGACACGAGACAAAAATGTAGGTGTAGAACAACAGATTATACTATATTATAAGGGTCCATACAAACACAGAACTGAACCAAGTTTTCATCTAGCTCAATAGCCTAATATATATTATTTACAAATAGTTACATATAACTACATGTTGGTTCAGTCAACCAACATGACCTTATGCGGCCGACCTAATCTCTAATTAGTCAGCCAATCGACTTAGTTGGCTTATCGACTAGATCCTCCAACATCTTCCCCAGGAACAAAATCTTTCTTCATCCCAAAGAAATAGGGGAGGTACTCAAAACTCTTTTACTGTCTAAGGTAGTTATTTTCTTGCTTTTATTTTATGCGTTATGAAGTCAGATGGTTGGTCATTTATGTATACATACTTCAACTATTGCTTCTGCTGTAATGGCCAGTTGATGTTGGAATTTTGTCCAACTTTGAAGTACTTTCTTGATGTTGATGGTCAGTGTTCTAATGCTTGACAACGTCGACATATTCTCCTAAATGAACAGTTCTGCTGTTCTTTCCATGCCGGGTCCCATGATTTGGTATTTTTCTTCTGCTGTCTCCAGAAGCCTTTTCATCTGTAGGAAGATGGTGTCTAATTTCTCCAAGCTCAGGAGTGCCTGCTACACCCACTGGTGTGCTTGTCTCTTGAGTCTCTGCAGTTTGGCTATCTCCAGCACTATTTGATCTTGTATTGTTCTTCTCAAGGCTTCCTCAATGCTCTTTCTCTTTTCTAATGCTTGAATTTGTTGTCGAGTCTATTGGGTCTGCTGAAAGACTTTCCCGTAATAAGTAGGCCAGTCCCGTAGTACCCCTTCTATTATGACAGACTCTTCCATGTGGCCTTGTAGCACTTTGTACGCTTCTGAGAAGGTTGTGTACTGCTCCATCAATAATCTAGATGTTTCTTATTTTTGTTCTTCTTTTGTATTTTGCAGGGTCGACACCACACTCTCAAATAGTTGATATGCCTTTTCAAGCGGCTTGTCAGTGTCGAATTCCATCGATCCTAGTTTTACAGATTGTGCTAGGTTTCTGCATTTTAACAGGAATTCGACTTCTCCTTCTTAGTGTCATCGAGATCCTTGTGTACAGTCTAGATTCTTGTTTTTTATTCGATGGCCAGAGTTTCTAAGAGTTGTCCCAACTCTCTGTCCTTCAGCTTTGTTGCATCGACTGCAGTGGTCGACCCAAGTTGGCTAATGTGGACCATTGCCAATTGTGATTATTTTTGGTGGTCCTTCTTCTTTCTGTCTCTCTTCCTCTTATGTTTATGTTGTTCTACTTGTTGCTGTTCTTATGCATCTACAATGGTTAGACCTTCCTGTGGTTGATTTTCTAGTAGTGGATTGTCTGGTTGTTGGTTTGCAACGATCAGTGGAACTTCTGGTTGGGTCTCTTGGATGATCTCCGTAGCTGGGTATTTATCTGGGGGATTTTGTGCAAAGGGTTCAAATACATATGTTTCAGGTGCAGATGGTTCAGGTAAGAGTAGTTCAGGTGCAGATTCTGGATTGGGAAGTGGTGGTGGTGATGGTGAATGGTCGGGTACTTGGTGTGGTAGGGATGTGGTCAGGTGTCGGGTCCTCAACTTGTGGTGGTGAATTCTCTAGGACGTCAAAGAATAGGTTGTCGATTACCCAATTTATTTTTTCCAGGTTCTCTTCTTCCACATCTCTTGTTGGTTCATTGGCTAATGGAGGGTGTGGGATGTCGACTGGGATAAAGGATGAGATTCGACTTGCGACAACTTGAGCTGTCTTGTCGTGGTTCCTCACAAATGTTGATTTTATAATTCCAAAAGACCTCGGCTTCTGGGCTATTTATACAGGTTGTGGGGGAATGAGATATCTTGATCCACTAGCTTTGATCAGAGGGAACTTGGTGTTGATATTTTGGACAGAGGTGAGTAGTTTAGGCAATTTTTTAATGTATGCCTAGAAATCTCTGTCTTGGTCAAACCTCTCCTTTAGGGTTTCCAGCATAGAATTTTTGCATATGTCGACTAGGCTTATGGAGGGGAGTTGTGGAATTTATTCCTGTGTGATCTGGGTCAGAGATGGGGGTGGAGGTGTAGACACTAAATCGACAATATTTTTAGCCATTGAGGTGTTTGTACTTTTTACCTTTTTTGGCCGACCCTATTGTGCTACCGACACGACAAAGCATTTGAACTGTGTCTCGACCGAAACTTTGTTTTCTACAGCGTCCTATGATGCCGACGGTGGTAGCTGCTAGTTCTTCTTCATATTCTGATTCTGAAAGGATCAGCTTGTGCTTCCCCTTCCCTTTTGTTTTCGTTGTCTTTTTTCTTACGGCTGTTATTTCTTTTTCTAGTTTTTTAATTGTATCTTTGGTTATGGCATACTCAGGATTGTCGAGCTCAATATCTTCTTCTAGTTCTTCCCCTCCCTCTTGCTATTGAACTGGTTGATACTTTCTTCAGCTGGTATGGTTACCTGCTGCTCTGTCAGTACACTTCCCCTTTGGGCCGTCGGTGGTGTGATTGTTATTTGCAATCTATTGGTGTCTTTTGCTGGTGTTTCTTCTGACACAAAGGTGCTGATGTGTAGTTGGAGTTCATAGTCTTCTTCTTTCTCCTGGTTTGTCAGTGGTTCTTCAATTGCTAGGTTTCCTTCCTTGGCTTTTGTTGGTATCGACAGCTTTGTGCCAGATTGTCGAGCTAGTTAACGAAAAATCTCTTCGACTGTTGGGTAATAGTCGAGACATTTTTCTTTTGCTTTTGCACCCTGCATATACCAAACCGTAGTGTGGTCGAGCTCCAATTGGACGTGTGCATTTTTCAGCAAACTTCGTCGGATGTTCTGAGGCACCCTCCATCTGGTCATCTGAAATTTTAGCTGTTGGAGCCAATTTTCCAATAGTACTTTTCCATTTGCCAGTTCTTTCAATGTTCCAGTCTACACAAATGCGTTGAACCTCCACATATGGAATTTTGTTGGTTCTTGGAACTGTTTGTCCTTGATTGGGCACAAGTGGTACATCACAATCCACATTATTAGAGACGGGAACCTTATAATCCTGCCCAACTCTTGGCATTTCTCACAGATGGTTTTGAGCATGTCGGTGACATATGAAGCCCATCTATATACTTTTCCTGTTTCGGCTATCATGTCTACTGCCTCTAGCATATCCAGTTTTAGGTCGCTCCCTCAACCTGTAGGTGTGAGCCTTGTTGCTATGATTTTGGCCATGATTTGTGGCATCTGGGCTTGTATCTGGCTAATCATTATCCCTTTTGAATTCTTCCCAGAGGGCATTCCAGTTAACCATTCTACCAGTCCTTGTTTTATTCTGACAGGGACTGGGTCACCTTGGTTGGAGAGACCAGTCAGTTTGTATATGACTTCTCCAGATATTTCGACTGGTCTGTCAAAGTTAAATTTCTCGTTGTGGTACTGACTAATAATAAATTTTACTGATGTTTCCTTGGTTCCTCCAAAACTTTCCATGGATGGTGTGTTCATGTAATTCATAATGGATCTGTGATTTATCTTCTCTACTGCTTGTGTCGGTTTCTTGTCGACATAATCCCATTCCTTGATTTTGGCCCATATTTTCACCCATGAGGTTTCTTGTACCTTGGTGTTTTTTATGTTTCTTAACCTTCTCATTAATGGGGTTTCAGCAGATTGTAGTTCTTTTGTCTTTGCATCTACAGCTCTGGTTTGTTTTGGTGCCATCTTGTCGGTTTCTTGGTCAACTTTTCTTATAGGTTCTTGGTTCTCAACTTTCTGATTGCTGAATTGCTCTATCTCTTCTAAATAGTGTAAATGATCCTTTTTTGGTCTAGTATTTATAGGTGGTGTGTTTGACGTTTCTGTCGATGGGTGTATTAATAGTGGAAGTGATCTTCTATCACATTGTATGGGTTTTGTGTTAATGGTGATTTGGTTTTGCCGCTCCTTCTGACCATAGTCATGAAGGCGTGATTTGACCTTCGGGGTCATTGGTCGATGTAGATCATGTGAGAAGTCGATGGTGGTATGTTGATGGGTTTGATGTCAGCTGTCGAAGTGTTGGTTTCCTGTCATCCTGGGTTATGGGTGTTGGTTCTTTTTTTTATTTTTAATCCTTTTATATTTTTATAGTTTTTTCTCTGACAATTATGGTCATTATATATATATATATACATGAACTTGTTTTAATTTTTGTACCATTTTATTTGGGCACCATTAACAAGTTTCTAAAATACTATGCCTTGTAATGTCCTTAGTCGGACTGATCCATTGGCATGAATCTCTTCGACAACGTAGGGTCCCATCCATTCTGTATGTAACTTTTTGGGTTTTCCTTTTACTCTACTGTTGTATAGTAAGGCAACATCCCCTACTGACAGATTCTTGTTTTTGATATTGCGATCATGTCAAGCCTTCTGTTGTTGTTTTTGGATTTCTTGGTGTTGTAGAGCAATAATTCGGTGTTCTTCTAGCTTGCTTAATTGCATCAGTCGGTCCTTCCTGGCTTGTTCAACATAAACATGTAAAATATCTGCTATGATAGGTGTTTGCTGTCGAAAATGTAGTGGAACAACTACTTCTTGTCCATAGACTAGTCATAACACTGTTTGGTTGGTCGAACACTTGTATGTTGTTATGTAATCCCATAATACTGCAAGTATCTTTTTGTCCCAATCATCCTTGTTAGTGTTACATATTTTAGTTAGGCCCTTTGTTAATGTTTTGTTAAATGCGTCAATTGCTCCATTCGACTGGGGGTGATAAGTTGTACTACATCGGTGGTCAATTTTGAACTGGTCTGTTAGTGCTTTGATGGTTTTATTAATAAAGTGTGAACCTTGGTCGCTGATTAGGGTTATTGGGAATCCAAATATGGTAATTATATTTTCATAGATAAATTTAGCAGCTATCTCAATGGAACATGTGTCGACCGGTTCTGCTTCTGCCCACTTGGTTACATATTCTATTGCAGTTATTATGTACCTTGCACCTGTTCTTTATGCTGGTATGGGGAATGGCCCAAATTTCAAATGTCAAACTTAGGTTTACTGATATCAAGGGAATTTTTGTACTAGGCAGAGTTCAACCCAGTCATTGACATCTGTCGCATTAGCTTACAAACTTTTTGCAGTCTTTGTATAGTGTCGGCCACCATAGCCCTGACTGTTGGATTTTATTTTTAGGTTGACTTTTCATCGCTGGTAATGGTATCTCCTTTTTAGTCGACTAGAATCCTCTTTACTTTACCTCGACATACGACCAGCTATCTCTGAACATAAGGAAATGCATATTTATTTGTTCTCTTCGGGACAAAGAAACGTTTTGTTTGTGGGGGAGATGTAGAGGGGACCACTTGACCTCTTAAATGTCATCATAATTGTATAATTAAATAGATACTAACAAATGAGTATTTGGAGCAGGTACAACCGCTCCAACCTCTATCATAATGTATAAATATGCATCAAATATGAATACAAAGGTGGATTGGACGTCCCTTCCCAATACTTGTCTTTGATGGTTGTGTATGAGCGTGTAAAGTATGCTTGAATGTGAGGTGAAATCCTAGCTTTCAACAATGACCAGTACACCAAATGGACCATCCTGCATCAAGAGAGGGACCAGATGGTGTCGAAGTAGACCAAAAAATTTCATACCTTGCACTCAAAGTTGGGTATCAAGGACTCTGAGTGAAACGTGATATTGAAATATCACAGTGGTATACATCAGTACATCCGAACTGATATGGAATTCCTCAACATCTCTTTAATTGGATCTGCCTATCGGTATGTTGTCAAAATCGAGGAAAATTTTTGGCAAAAGAATAAGCGAGACTTTGGACTTGCGAACCCACCGCAGAAGCAAGGAAAGGGAAACCCTGGCCCATAAAACATAGGACAATGAAAGGAAAACCATTCCCCACCACAAAAAAAGAATGGGAATAGAAATACAAAGAAGGACAATGAGAAGTGGTGCCAATTTCATAAAATCCCTTGGAACAACACTAATGAATGTCTCTCAAAGTAGTCATTGGTGGTTGAGATCAAATCTCCAGAATCAGATTCAGAACCCAATGCCACAATCACAGACCATCGTAAGCAGATCATTGATGCAGACCCCACTGCCACTATTGCTACTGCATAGATTCAAACAGAGGAGCCTGGTGAGTCAGAAACAAAGGAGTGCCTCTTCCACTCATAAATGTGCATGAAGGGAATGCATCTACATTTTTTTATTGATAGCAGAAGCCAAAAGAACCTGATCTCAGTAAAAGCTGTCAAGAGATTGGAGCTTCCGACAACACCACACCCACAACCCTACAACATCGGTTGGCTAAGCCAAGGATGAGGTATCTGCATTTCTCAACAATGCCTCCTACCATATGGAATGAATCCTTTCAAAGAAGAGGTATTGTGTGACATGGCCCCACTTGAAGTATATGATGTTCTTTTAGGACAACCATATATGTGGAAGCGTCATGTTGTATATGAGTCCCCGCCTTGCAGCATCATTGTTAATTTGGGAGGAAAACTCTATCGGATACCAGAGACAGTTGCCCCTAATGCAGTCTCGCAAGTTAGGAAGATAAGCTCCTACATCACGAAATTATTCCTCTTCATAATTGTGTCTGGAGGAGAACATCAGATCACCTCCACACCCTCAGCACATGGTATCTATGCTCATCAGACACAAGAAGAAAACAGATTCAATGTTTCCTCATCCATCTGAGTACCTCTATGATGCAAGTCCATGCATTCAAGGTACTCCTCCAAAAACAAATCATCCATACAACAATTACAACCCTCTCTGGATGCCAAAGAAAAGAATCCTCTTCACTTCGACAAATGTCACACCGGGAGATCAACTCAACAAACAGTTTGAGATATGATATAGGATTCGACGCAATGGATATCATTTCTTCCTAAGGAGGGAGGATTGATATAGAGGGAAACCGGTGGCCACCCACCTATTCCACTGGCTCAAAACAATTGTTCATTGTTGTAACATCTCCTAATCTATGTAAAAAGAATAATAATAATATATGCCAATCTGTAAATTTTCTAAGAAGGTAAATCCATTTACGTTTTAACAGTTGTGACAACCAAATAAAAGTGTCTTAGGTTTTACTACAAAAAATTGACTCATACAACGTTCAAAACTATGTTTAGTGTTTTAAAACAAAAGCCCTTTTGTGACAACATTCTGATGCAATGTAAGGTTATAATGTCACTACTTACGCGTCGCTAATGCTACCTTTACTTTCTATCAACTGAATTTGTTGTGAATGTTGTTTAAGTTTCTTAGTCATTGGTCTTACCTATATGTTAGGAAAAAGGGGGCCACAGGTGTTACTTAGATTTTTGTGGCTAATGCAAAAACCTTGTATCCTTGTGCAGGTGTTGATTACAAAGAACTCACAACCACCTAGCTAAGCAATCACTTCTAAGCAAGGTCTAAGAACTTGTCCTAAGCTTACCTTAGACCTAAAAATATAAGCATATAAACAAAGGGTTATGTTTCACGCAATGTAATGGTAGTGTGACTATATGATAAAAGTGGTAAATTGTTTCCATCTGTTGATGTAATTGTAACTTTGGAATGTATTCACTTGTATATCTTATGTATTATACCCCGATGTTTATTTCGGTATGTGTCTGTAATGTACTTGAGTAATGTCATGCCCCAATGTTCCTATAGGGAGGTTCTATAATGTAAACAAGTCATGTTAAGTCATTGTGGGTAACCCTCCTATTGGTCAAGGGTTAAAGTCCCCACAGTTCCAGGGCACTAGGGTTATTAGACTCTCCTAGATAATTTGGCCCTAGTAGGGTTTAGTCAAGTTGAGAATTAGTATAAATAGAGAGTTAGCCTCTCTATTTATCACACACTCACTCACACTCAGTTGTAGCACATAGCTGAGGAAGAAGAAGACACTTGGGCTAGGAAGAAAGAGGTTATTACTGTCGGGAGATCATCTTACTGTTTTGGGGTTTTACTTTTGGTGTTGATTCTATCTATGAGGAAGTTGCGAGGTTTTCTCCATTTATGGTTTCCTTGAGGGAAAAAACTGTGTTCATTGTCTCTTTTGTTTGATTGTTGTGCTTGTTATTCTCTCAGTTAAATATCCTAATATAATGCTAGCTTAATGTTAAAAATATAACATGGTATCAGATCTAACGTGAGAAGAAGACACTGTGCAGCTGCGGAAACTAGGCCTTCCTACTTTGTGGATCTCTCTCCATATATTTTCATCAAAATAAGGTTGGATTAACTCTCCTCCCTAGGGCGGATCTTTCTATCGAAGCAGAATCCAATTTTGAGGTTTTTTAGTTTTGGACCTGACAATGCTGCCGAAAATTAGGGCTTTCCACGGAAGTGGAATTTTTCAATGAGCCCAGGCCTAGATTGATCTCCTCCTAAAAATCAAATTTTAGAGATCAAGATCAAATCATTTGGTTGGACAAAACTCTGGAAAAGCAAAACCCTAATCTGCTCCTGAACCAACACTGCAGAATTTCAGCTCGAAATCCAGATCCGACATCTTGACCTGGTAAGATCTAAATCTTTTGTATTTCCATTTGAGGTACTCAGTTAAGATGTTTCATCATACCAAGCTTAATGAAAAGCTTGAGGGAGCTGATAACTTCCAATCCTGGAAGTATAGGATCTCCCTGGTCCTGGAAGAAAATGAGTTGGGCTCCTATATCAGTGAGGAGGTTCCAGTTCCAGAGGGAGATGAGGCTAAGGCCTTACATAAAAAGAAGTTGGTTATGGAAAAGAGGATTATTGTTGATTCAATCAAGGATCACCTCATACCATAGGTGTCCTCCCTAAAGACACCTGAAGCTATGTTTGATGCCCTAACCAAATTGTTTGAAGGGAAGAACATAAACCGAAAGATGAGTCTGACAAACCAACTAAAGAATGTAAAGATACAGAATGCAGAAACCATCCAATCTTACTTTACAAGGGTCTCTCAGATCAAGGAACAGCTGGAAGCAGTAGATGAAGAAGTGGAAAATGCAGAGATTGTAATGACCACCTTGAATGGTCTCCCTAGATCATGGGACTCCTTTATTCAAGGAATCTATGCCATAAAGAAGTTAGTCAAGTTCAGCAGACTATGGGAAGAATCATCTCAAGAAGAAGCTCAGATAGCAGTGTTACCACCTAAGTTGTACTTAGTGGTTTTTGATCAAGTGAGCCTGGTGAACCGGACAAGGATAACTTGTTCGAACTTCAGAAGACCTTCAGTCTTGCTTCTAGGAAGCCTTGTTGTACTATATCACATGTTCATACCCCATGGGGGAATTGTAATAAATGTTCTAGCATGATAGTGTCTGTAAAAGACTCAATCTCTTAGACTTCATTTGTCAATATGATCAGCCCAGGGTGTTTTTTCCCTTGGTTATTATTGGTTGTTGAATAAATGACTGATAATTTCTGAGTTTTTCACTCCATACCTCCAAAGTTGGGGTGGTCGGCTTGGCATTTAGGCCTATTGAGGTTATTAGAGTCTATGTGTCAATGTATAAACATGCTAGACATCATGGTCGAGTCATATGAACATGTCTAAGTGGCCCTAGGTTTTTTTCAATTTTTCAATTTTTTAGTTTTTTCAGTGTTTTTTTATTAAAATTTAATTTTTCCAAAACTTAGGCTATTTTTTAATAATTTAATTGGAAAAATTGATTTTGTAATAAAAGTGGGCCAAATAATTAGTTTCAGTCATGTAGGTGCTCATTTTCAAGCTAAAAGCACCATGTAAACCCATGGACCCACTATTTCCTAGTTTTGAGTGATTTTCCATCACTCGGGTCAGAAAGCCCCAAAAATCAATTATTGATTATTTTAATTAATAAATTGATAAGTAATGGAGCAAATACAAAATAATAGATCAGTGGATTATCAACCAATTTGATTGAAATCAGTCAGATCTGAACCAGATTGACTGGATCTGACAAATCCTTGACTGAAGGAGGTAATCAAATTAGATCCAGAGTTGATCTTCAACAGTCTTTATGGGGAATTGTACCCTCTCTCTCTCCTCCACACGTGTGGACTCTCCTGGATGCTCTATGGACTGATGTGTTGGTTTATGGGTTGATGTGTCAGCTCAATCAACCCCCCAGTTGACAAGTAGGCTTAGTTCAACTTCAGATCTGCATTGATTGACTCTCCATCAACTAATTTGATTTGTCTCCTTGGGATTTGCGCCCCCCTAGGCTGGATTTCCTTTTTTTGTATAAATCCAAGCATAAGCCTCCTCTTCCAGGCTAGTTAGAGTTGGATTGAAGGGATTTCTATTGTAATATTATTTTAATCTTTTGATTGTTGGAATAAAGAAGCTTTGGAGGCCAAATGGTGTAATGCTCTCATATGTGTGGATTAAGCCTTGTCTAACGGCTATTGATGTTGCCGGCTTTTCTCTCAAATTCTGCATCTGAACCCTGTCTAGCTTGAACGATTTAGATGAATCAATAGGAGTATAGTTGGGAAAGTAATTTTACTTGTTTTTCTTATATCTCATAGCATATATGATTAGAAGATCTAGATTATACATTTTAATAAGTTTATTTGCATGTAATTCTTGTCTTTTTTTCATATATATATTCAGATCTCATGAGGTTTCCTGTAGGATTGTGTGTTTAGCTTTCAGGTAGCAAGGATTGGACGAGCTGTGGATATAGTTTGAATCCACTGTACATCCAAAATCTTTGTGAAGACATTTCCCCTCTGTATTCCACTAACAAGTTTCCATTGCAGATCTGCTTCAGCAACAAGCACTTATCTTCTCCTTTTCCTCCTTCAAAATCAATTCTTTTTACCTGGTTACTTTGTTCACAGCTTTGATATTGTTTAGATCTATTATATTAAAGTAAATTTAACATATATCTATCTCCTCAAATCCCATAATCTAGATCTTGTTCTTAAAAGGTTTCATAAGCATTCTAGATCTAGCTTTAGGGAAATCGTCATTTTTGCATGGAATTTTAAAGAGAATTTGTAGCTTGCATCCATTAGATTTATGTTTTCTGTTATAAAAGATAAATCTAACAATTAGTGCACATCATTTTGGCTGCCTAAAAGGCAAGCCAAGATCCCAAGGAAATCTTGCTTTGGTTGGTTCCCTTTTTACCTTTTTAACTAGTTTTAACTTAGCTTTTTTTGGTTAAAAGTAAGCTGACCCAAAGGTACTTTCAGAGTGCTTTTGGGCATATTTCAGTCTAATAAGCTTGCTGGTTTTTAGAAGGTATAGCAGAAAAGAGGAGGATCTGCTGTTCAAAAGTGACATTTGGGCCTTCTAAATCCCCCTAGGGGTCTCCCTTTTTAACTGAAATCTTTAATTTTTGCACTTTGTAAGCTCTTGGTTTCATTCTGTATAAGAATCAAGAGGCATCATATCAGTTTGTTGATATTGTAACCACTGGTTGTAGCACGGATTTCTCCCTGCTACAGGGGTAGGAATGGCTCCCTTATGCCTATAGGGCACAAGGGTAGGTTCCTGCTAATGGTAAATGTAGAAAAATGAAACTGAAATAAAAGATGCAGAACAGTAAACTAAAGCTAAGCTAAACTACAAGCTAAGAACATAATAGAAGAAGGAGATGAAGCACTGGTGAACCCCTCTGCAGAAAATGGGTTAGGGTTTCGCCTCCTTAAAACCTGCAAAATAAACCTATACTACTATGGAAGCAACCTACAAACAAAGTCAATGGAAAACCTGCAAATGAAAATATTGGTTAGAAAAAAAAGTAAGAAAATGAACATGCATAAAAATAAGCTATACCTCACTTAGGTGGAAATGGGCCACCATGCCCTAGCTCATGGGAGCACCTCTCTCTTGGTTGGGGAGCAATCGCTTGAAGAAATGGAGATGAAGGAGAGGGAGAGTGGGTGGTTTGAGAGCAAGAGGTATCAAAGCATCCACGGGTAGCATAACAATATGCAAATGAGGAGTGTTTTGAGAGTGACCCCCCACCCTCCTTATATAGTTTTTCCGAGGGATTTTAGGGTTTTAAGCCCTTGGTCAAGGCTTTAGCCCCTTTTTGGGGCCTTTAGCCCCTTTCACCCTAACTTTAGCCCCTTTCATGGTTTTAGCCCCTTTTTGAGGGCTTTAGCTCTGGGGGGTCTATTTTGGGCTCTTTTTTGGGGTTTTTAGCCCTTTTCTTCATCCTTGGGCTCTTTTGGAGGTGTGGGGGTCAAATGGAAGGTCTTACGGAGTGAAATGAGTGTTGTGAGATGATGTCCTTGGGTGGTGTAGGACATTGAGATCTATGTGGGGGATTTTTGGGTTAACAGATTGCCCCCTGATGTGTGAGGGTAGGAGCTCAACATATGGCCGACGGACATCATAGGATTTGTTATCGAGAGGTGGTGCTTCCGGGGCTGGGGCATGGTGGATTTTGGTTTTGCATTAATTTGGTTCCCATCAATGGGTGAGATACAATAAATGTGTGACATGTATATGGACAAGGCATGCATTCCCATTCTCGTGACAATGTCAAAAGAATCATTTGATCTATGCTCTAAAATACAAGAGCCGATCATATACAATTGATGTTACAATGCTGGTTGCCTCTATGTGAGGCTGAATACAATACTGATCGGGTACATTGGACCCATGGAATTCTTATGGAATACTACATCTTCATGACTAACGGTTTGTTGGTTCTGGTACATAGTTGTGTGGACTCGCTGGTTGAGAGTCAGAGTCTCTGTAGTACAAGTATGCTGCGTCAATCATAAAGGTATATTGAAGCATTGTTGGGGATTCTGAATACTGTCTCCAATGCAACCCAAAAATCACAAGGGACATAACCTATTTAGGTCCCTCTAGTGGACTCACCAATGTGTTAGAGTCAGGTGACGTCCGGGGTCTTCGACCAAATATTGTGCGGAACAAACCCTGTATGAATCTCAATGGTGCAATGATAGAGTTGAAGTCGAGCACATGAGAAACAACCATCCCAAGAGGCACTAAGGATTCCTCTCAAGTGGTCCAAGGAAATCATCAATGATGTTAATGAAACCAAGTTATAGGGACCTCTGGGTCTATCCTCTGGAATATGTGTGTTGGTGTCGACAGAGGGAGACTTGCCCCTAGCCAAGGCAATGATGTTTCCTTGACCAGGAGTGCGAGGGATAACCAAAAGGTGTGAAGCAATATGTGGACTGACTCACTGAATTGGGGAGGGAATGGGGGGAAGGGAAAACTGAATAGGGGCAGGGGGGAGGGAGACTCAAACTTCCTTTGTTCAGAGTATGATGACAGGGCTTGACCAGGAAGCAAATGAAACTGACTCAAGGGAGTGGGATCATAGCTATAATACTGGGAATGTCGCTGAAGATGGGAAATACTTGGAGGCGGAGGACACTTTTGATACTAATGGGATCCAAGGAAGACACATTGCAAAGTACTCTAAAAAAAAGAGACCCAATGTGGGGATGCTGCCAAACTATTTTCTGTGGGGTGGTGTCTCGGGACACCATTGTGGTACGATCTCGTGGATTTTTGGAGAGCCAGAGAAGGTAATTGCTCAATGGTGCTTTCAATTTTAGAGTCTGAAAGCATGAAGAAGACTCTAGTGGGGGCTCTTTTTCGTTGGTAGTCTCCTGTGCCTGAAAAAGGATAAAAGTATACATAGGAGAGCTCACCCATCTTGGAGGGGATGAGAGACTTCTTTACCGTTGGTAGTTCAATCAGGTTGGAAATGGTTAAACCTATACTAACTAGATGGTCATTCAAATACTTTTACGAGCATGAACGAAACCAAGTTTGCTCGGCGATCTTTTCTTGTTGAAACGGCTGGAAAAGAGCTTAACAACAACCGGTGGTGAGATTTTTCGTAAAGTACGGCCCCTCTGCCCGAGAAAGCACAAAAGTATGTAGAGGGGAACAGTCTTGGCTTGAGTGTGCCAAGGAGGTCCTTTTCATGAGACGGTCTACATGGTCTGTAAAAGGAGGTAAATGGGACGATGTAGACGCCCTTTCCTATATTTTAGCGAGTGGGAAAGGAAGCAGCTGTGCTTGGCGATCTTTTCATTGTTTCAAGGAGCCAGAAAAGAGCTTAAACGAAACTCCATTGGGGCCAACCGACTATGGTGGCACGAGTGGTGCCCCATGTCGGGATGGTGGACAGAGGTCTAAAGGTCATCCACGTAGTATGGATGGAGCAGAAGCCTCTCAAACATACCAATACATGCGTGGGATAGGTCACGGCAGAGGCCTGCGAGACGGTGCGACAGAGGCATGCAAACCGAGGTGGATCTCATATAGAGGTCAGGAGAGCGTGTGTGTGTGTTAATGTCGACGGACTTGACTACATGTGATGTAAGTACACGTCTGGAGGAATTTATATGCCAAATAAGTGCAAGAAAAGAAATTGTTTTTTGGGCAGTGGTCCAGAGGTCTACGTAAGGTGCAGTAAACCAAAAAAGACAATTTTGTGCTAAAAATACAAAGTACAAGCTAAAATTACATTCCTAAGTGGGCAGCGGCCCAAGAACACTTCTATGTCAAATATATGGAAGAAAAATAAAGGTGTTTGTGGATGATGGTCTAAATATGTCCACAAAAGGTGCGGTGAAAAAGACACAATTATAAATACAAAAAGTAAAATATGGTACAATCCTTAATGGGCGGCGGCCTGATCACTCGCATGAGTTGCGATCGGGCAGTGCGATATGAGTACCGGTCCATAGACACTCACATCATCATGTCATGGTTCGTGAATCAAGGTGACTTGTGGGAGATGGTCCCGAAATTGACTAATTAAACATGAGACGATGGTCTCATAAGGAAATGGAAATTTGATCCCGGAGGTGTGAGAGGTGTCTCAAATAGGTTCCAGGTGACTTTTGACTAGTAGTTGATGGTGCTGCATTTGAATTTTGTTGAAAAACATTGAAAAACAAGAAAAATAAAATGAAGCGACTCATTGGTGATATTTAAGCGTAAAATTTCTTGAGGTAGAGCCCATTGTGGGGGTTCTCCAAGAGCTGTCCATCAGATTCAACGAAGAGGTATGCCCCCTTGCCAAGACGAAGGTCATTGGCAAGGCAGGGTGATGGAATATGGTCTTTTATGGGAAGAAATGATTCCATACTATGGTTTAAAGGGAATGGGGTAAAACCAAAGGCGGTCTTACATATATCTCCGTCATCACACAAGTGGTGCCAGGATAGATCAGGTGGATCTTCTAGAGACGATGAGACAGAAGGGAAAGTAGTGCTAGATATCATGAAAATGGTATTGGTTGTGGCTTTGGTTGCCTTGCCCCCAGTCTCTATTGGAGGAAGAGGGGCAGGCCTGGAGATGAGAGGAGTCTTTGATGGACTTGGAGGTAGGTGCAACATCATCTCAATTGGCTGAACATGAGTCAACACATCTTGGGGCCTCAGAGGTATGGTAGGTGGTTCAAGGTACCACACAGGATCTCCTAGTGTGAAATCCTGTAGATGGAGGTTTTCCAAGGTATACTTACTCAGGATCCTGGATGGTAGGAAAAAGAAAAGGAAAAGAAAGAAAAAAAAAGGATCATGTTGGTCGGGAATGAACCCCATTGTTTCCCTGGTGACTGAGGTTGAGGTTGCAACTGAGGCTGCGGTTGAGGCTTCGAAAACAACGGAAGAGACAGGTTTGATGGACCGTCAGTGATGGTGGAGACAAGAGGGTCTGTAGAACTAGACATAATGTAGATGGACACGGTGTCTAAAGAAGGTGGTGGGGGGTGAACTTCTTCAATCAAGGTGATCTCAGACTCAAGGGAATGGTGACGGAGGTCAGAGAGAGCCATTCAAAATTTGGGCAAGTCTTGGCAATGATGGGAGTAATGTCCATACAAGCCACAAAGGGCACAAGCATGGTTTGTCCTTAATGCCTTTTTCTTTACTACTGGAGCGGTTGGGAGTTCAACCATGGGGATGTTTACGTTTGTATCCATGGCATCCAGATGCGCACGAATCACTAGGATTTCTACCTAATCCTGAGTTGGATGGCCCTGTTGTTCGTAGACGGCACAAGGTGGGATTTGTCGTGGTTCTGCGGTGGCTTTGGTGTTCTTTCCCCTGGCCCTTTTGGGTTGGGGTGGTGCAGATGCAGGTGCGGCAATTGGCCTATGCGGACTGGGTGGGGGCTGAGACTCAAACGCAATAGGTTTCACTAGAGTTAACACAACCTGGGGCATTGGTGGTTGAGCTGGTGGATCCAGATACCACACCAGGATTCCCAACGTAAAGTTGGGTAGGCTTAAGGTGGCCATGACCGGATTGCTCATAACACCAGGTGGGGGAAAGAGGAAGGGAATTGTATGGACTGGAGATGAGCCCACATAACTCCCAACTGGTTGCATGTGGGGGTGAGGTTGTGGTTGCGGCTGCGCGTAATGCTGCTACTATGGGTGATGTTGCAGATGCTGTTGGCGTTGTGGCTGCAAATGCTGTTGTGGTTGTGGTTGGGGCTGTGGCTGCGTTTTCTTTTTGGCTGGAGTAGTGCTTGATGAGACCATGCACAAGTCTACAGTTTTCTTTTGTGTCAGAGGTGGTGACATCAACGGGAAAGGAGCCGTCATGGTGGGATCGATAAACAACCCAGGGCCCACATTCAACGGTGGGGAAGCTGGTGTGTTTTCAACCATGGTGTTAGTTATGGGGATGACATTAGCATTTGCAATCGTCCCTTGCAGCTCAATGGTGGTGATGGTAGGGATAACGTTGGCAGGTCCTGTTAACCCTTGCAGATCATGGTAGGTGAGCTGGTCAATTATCACAATCTTCCCTTTGTGGGGGAACATCATGAAGCGGAAGATAGTGGACACGACTGCTCGCATGGCGTACATGTAACTCCTCCTGAGGAGGAGGTTGTAATCCAGTGGAGCATTGACGACCTCAATGTCAATCATGACTATCTTCCCGGCTAACATGATGGGGACATGAGGGAGGATTCCTTGGGCTTTAGTGGGGTGTCCATCATAATCCCACAGAGTCGTGGAAGATGGTTGCAGAATTGGTGATCCAAGCTTCTACCACACCAACGTAGACATGACGCACGTGGATGGCCCCTCATCCACTATGCATCGATGCACAACCAAGTTCCGGATGGATATCGGGATTTGGAAGGAGATAGTGGAGGGCATGCGTGGTTCTCTGTTTTCTTTGTCAAAGGTGATTAGCTTGGAATCGAAGGGGTCTACTGCCCCTAGAGCGGCTAGTAGGGCTTTATGCTATGTTGGGCACATTCTAAGTACCTCAAGAGCAGACATGGCGGTTGGAATTTGGGCCAAATCATCCACTACGCTATAGCTGACTGCAGCTCTAGCTGTGGCATTATTGGTGATTCTGCGTAGGGGGGGGCGCGGGAATGGGGGTAACTGGAGAGGTAGGTTGGTTTTCTTAGACATAGATGTTGTTGATGAGTCAACAAATTCGGTAGTGGTACCGTATTAGTTTCGTCTAGTCTATAAGTTGACCTCTTTAGTGGTCATGGTCATCAGGTGGTGGACACCTGTTTCGGCCATGGGTAGTGCCCCCGAAGCATTAGGATTGGCCTGGGGAGGTAGCGGTTGTTACCAATCCTTGGACTGGTAGTGGGTTTTGAAGCACCATGGGAGGAGGTCCTTGTGGTTCCAAGTTGGGTTGTGCTTGGTTTGTAGCGTTGGCAACCTGTTGGGCCTCGTTTCGAATGGCCTGCTTCATGTGACCCATGAGGGGACACTCGAATGTATAGTACCCATAGACCTCACAGAGTGTGCATGGTTGGTTTGTGTGCAATGGGACATTGCGCCTTGGTGCATTTTGTTGTGGGCGGAGTCTGGGTTGGCTGGTTTGCTGCGGCATTGTTGGGAGGATTCGGTTGTTGACCACCTCCTTGCGGTTGGTTGTTGCCCTGGTTGCGGGGCCGGTTATTTCTAGCTTGCCCTTGTTGATTGTTGGGGGTAGGCTGGTTGGGATGGTTTTGATGTGCAAATACTTGTTCCAATGGAGCGGGTGGAGCAGGTGGAATGGGGGCGAGGGCTTGACCTTGTTTCACTGGTGGTGTGTAGTAGATTTGTGGGGGTGGTGGTGCCATGAATGTGGGAATTTTCCCCACATACTGCTGTGCTGGCCAAGCCATAGCTTGAGCCTTTTGCAGTGGCGTAGGTTGTGCATAGGAATTTTTCGCTCCGGACTGAGACATCATTCTAGCATAGTCCGAAGCTTTTTTTCGGTAAGCAACATTAGCAGTGTTGCCTGGTTGTGGTGCAACAACAGGTGTTGTCAGTCAAGGTGGTGGTTGTTGAGAGACTGACCCTATAATGCCATTCATTACGTGGGATTCCCCCAGTGCGTCGTGGTAAGAGGTACTTGGACAGGGAGCATCTGGGATGACGGTATACGAGTATCCCGACTGGGCGTAGATTAGGTCAAATTGTTGGGCCTTCAATATGGCCTCTTCTTCAGATTGGGGACATTCAGATGTGACGTCCTTTGCGATGGGCGGGAACAAAGTCTTGAGGAACTAATCTAAGAAGATCTTGTCATCAAGTTGGATCTTACACAAGCTGCGGCACTGTCGCCACTCATGGATATGATCAGTGATGTGAGTGGCAGTGTTTTGATGGTAGGATAGCAGGATCTCCACCCCGTTTTCATATCAGACCGAGAGCTGGAAATACTGCAAGAACATGAAGGCTAGGGAGTTGAAGTTAGGGTACTTGGCTTGTGGCAGCATGTACCATTTGGCCGCGACACTTGTAAGGGTGCGTTGGAACAGCCTTAGTCTGATGGAGTCTTCTATGATGCCATTGGATGAGCACCATAGATGGAATGTGATTATATGATTTTGGGGACATTCCCTGGATTTGCCTTCAAACTTTGGGATGTCTGAAGGAAGCTTAGTTGGCATGGGTGGCCAAAAATTTTGGTGACGGATGGGGTCATTCGTCAATCTTGCCAAGTCAAGAAAGTTCAAACGAGCCATGAATGGCAGATTTGACCCCAAATTGATGTGGGATGGGGCTACGATGGGGGTGGGGTTTGTAGGTGCATAATGCATCTGCACAGCTGGGGCTGCTTGTGGTGGCACCATGGCGGATGGGCCAATTCCCCCAATTGTTGTGGGTGGGATGGTGTGGGTGGCGGGGGCATTGCCCCCCTGTATGGAAGTAGGGACAATGTGGGTGGTTGGTGCACTGCCCCCCTGCGTGGCAAGTGGGACAATGTGTGTGGAGGGGCCACTGGACCAGCTTGGCTGGTCACTATGGGTGGTGGAAATTGGCTAATGATAGTCTCCATGACTGTGCTTGGGCTGCTTTCCACATTGTGGGTGGCTGGTTGTGATGTGGACATGAGTCCACTTGATAAGGTTAAGCTGAAAAATGGATCCGGGTTTGTAGCAGCCATGGGGCTGGATGGTGCAATGTGGAGGTCTGGTTCAGACTGATATGGGTCTAAATCTGAATCAGAGGCTGTGTGGCCCTCTGATGGTGTAGGAGATCGCTGAGAATAGCTACAACGGTGCCGATTGAGTGTTCCAAAAGGTGGTGGTTCACCTCTTAGGTGTGAGGAAGATTGTGGAGGATCAATTGTGTTTGCTTGTGTGTATGAAACTGGTGGGTATGAAATTTGGACCCCGGTTTCAATGGCTTCCTGTTGGATGAAGGTGGTCTCTCAGCCACCAATACTGCCAGAAGACAGTGCTTGGCTTGTTCCTCATGGGTAACTCTACTCAATCGAAAGGGGTTGTTGCCCATTTTGCTTGGTAATTCCTCTCAACGGCCAGCTACTTTGGGGTTCCTGTGGTACTCCTCACAATGAGTTTTTGGGTAAGGCCCAAGTACTTCCCACAATTGTAGTAGTCAGGGACTTATGTCCTCAAAGACTGTAGAGTTGGTTGAACTTAGTGTAAATTTGGTAACTTTTAAGGCTCACTCAGCATCATGAACTGAGTTGGGTTAATTATGTGGTATGGTGTGTTGGTTTGCTTGCTTGTTTTGGTATTTGGTTTGCAATATGGTTTATGAATTCATGGTAGAGTTCACGTCATGGTTTTGAATGCAAATGTAAACAGAAACTTGTAAGCAAATATGGTGATTAACCCTGAATTGTTGGCCTAACTAAGTGTCTACCTCTCAATGGTATTCTTTTTCAACCAAGAGAAGGTGTTGGCCTCTCAACACAATGGGACTAAGCCCATCCATAGATCCTCAGGTCACCTCCCAAGTGCCAGGTTGGTCAAGCAAGGAGGATGCTTAGCGCCATGAGAATCCCTCCTTCTCTACACCCCGTACCTTCTAGATCACCTGGTTTTAGTGGTTTGGGAAAAATGCAATGGAGTGCCTAGATCTATACGAGCCGTCCCTTCGTCGTATCCCAGAATACCCTGGAGGGTGATGACTGGGTAGAGGAGGAAGGGGGCAGCAAGATGGTTAATTTTATGTTATTTTTAATTAGACTAGTTGATTTTATTAATCCTTAATGATTTACTTAACATTTACACATTGTTCATGAAATAAAATGTAGAAAATAAAATAGAAACTGAAATTAAAAAGCCCAAAAATGGGTCGCGCACCTATAAAAGTCATGTTTTTGAGAATTGGATTCTGATCAAACCGTGAGGAATTACCTCAAACGATTGAAAACCCACTTCAGAAACGAGCCCTTTTACCCCTTTTAGTAGGCATATTCTCAAATGGATCAACTTTTGGGCAGAAAATGAGCCCAAAAATAGGTGAATTTTTAGAAATTCGGTTCGGTCGCTTTTGAACAGTTGAGTGATTTGCAAACCATGAATGGCCAACAGTAACTAGTACTGTGGCCAAATGGGCTTGGATTGGCCTTGAGGAGGCTCAACAATAACTAAAATTTTAAATAAACAAGAATCTAAGATGGATTTAACATGAAATTTATGAAAAACTAGGGCAAAAAAATTTTAAAACTTGGAAATAAAAATTTTGGGCGAGGGATCCTGTGGGATCGACCTGGTATGGTCGCCAGTTCTGTAGCACGGATTTCTCCTTGCTACAGGGACAGGAATGGCTCCCTTATGCCTATAGGGCAAAAGGGTAGGTTCCTACTAATGGTAAATGCAGAAAAATGAAACTAAAATAAAAGAAGCAGAACAGTAAACTAAAGCTAAGCTAAACTACAAGCTAAGAACATAATAGAAGAAGGAGATGAAGCACTGGTGAACCCCTCTATAGAAAATGGGTTAGGGTTCCACCTCATCAAAACCTGCAAAAGAAACCTATACTACTATGGAAGCAACCTGCAAACAAAGTCAATGGAAAACCTACAAATGAAAATATTGGTTAGAAAACAAAGTAAGCAAATGAACATGCATAAAAAAAAGTTATACCTCACTTAGGTGGAAATGGGCCACCATGCCCTAGCTCATGGGAGCACCTCTCTCTTGATTGGGGAGCAATGGCTTGGAGAAATGGAGATGAAGGAGAGGGAGAGTGGGTGGTTTGAGAGCAAGAGGTCTCAAAGCATCCACGAGCAGCATAACAATATGCAAATGAGGAGTGTTTTGAGAGTGACCCCCCACCCTCCTTATATAGTTTTTCCAAGGGATTCTAGGGTTTTAAGCCCTTGGTCAGGGCTTTAGCCCCTTTTTTGGGCCTTTAGCCCCTTCTGCCCTAACTTTAGCCCCTTTCAGGGTTTTAGCCCCTTTTTTAGGGCTTTAGCTCCAGGGGGTCTATTTTGGGCTCTTTTTGGGGGGTTTTAGCCCTTTTCTTCATCCTTGGGCTCTTTTGGAGGTGTGGAGGTCAAATGGAAGGTCTTATGGAGTGAAATGAGTGTTGTGAGATGGTGTCCTTGGGTGGTGTAGGCCATTGAGAGCTATGTGGGGGATTTTTGGGTTAACACTGTGTTGAGGCCTGAAAAATCACAGGAAACAACAGCAAGGGATTCTCCCCAGTCAACGTTCCGAACTATCCCGTGACTGTTTGGTATAGAGAATCCGTCCAATTTATGGTCCGACTACCATAGGTCAAATAACAAAAACAAAAGGTTTTACTGGTTACGGCCCGGTCCACCGTGTATATTTTGTATTTTTTTTTTTTGACTTGAAGTATGATATGCACGTGCCTAATTAACAATGCAGGGTGATAAAGATGCAAAGAGTAGTCACAACGTGATGCGCAGGTTCTTACCTCTCGTCTTAGCACTCACAAGCATCCAAATCATACAAGAAAATAAAAACTAACTAAACTATCTCTAGAGAGCTGGGTATTAATTCATGAGTAATGCACCCCTGTTCATGTGTTATTGCAAATCACAGATAGCTGTTCTTATGACCAAACATATAAACATGAATAAAAGTATATATAATAAGATAGCTCATCAACAATTAAAACTACCATTACTCATAGTGGAAAAATACATCATAAGGGTACTGAAGAACATTCAGACAAGAACAGAGCGCTGGCATCGGAAGCTAAAAGCCCTGCCCCAGCCCCAACGACGGAAGAGAAAGAGGTTACGGACATGCGACCGGAGGGCGGGAAAATTCCCAATCGGGAATCGAAAGGACAATGGCATCGAAATCTGAAAGCTTTACACAGCCACAACAGCGGAAGAGAAAATACCATGGACCCGTGACTAAAGGCAAACTCGCATCGGCGGTCGGCGCAATTTACACTTCGGGTGCGTAACTGCTTTGGGAGCCGCAACGGCGGAAGATGAAAGGACAACGACTTTCGATCGAACATAATTTTGACGCCCGATCTATATAAAAAATATTAAGTGCTTCAGACAACTCTTAAATTTTAACAATGGTCACAAGCCTGTTTCACCTTCGAAACAACGGTTTCTTCAAGGAGCAAAATTTGATTCATCCATGACTAGTAAACCAAGCTCACATCTACGACCCACCAAAATATCAAACAAAGACAACTTTTGAAACAGGCCGAGTCAATTTTCATAAATCACCCAAAACTAGAGCATGACCAAGGATTCATGGATCCAAACGATTAAAAACAACTCTAAACCATGAGGAGGGGACCAAAAATTAAGAAATTTGGGGAAAACAATTGCATCCGCAACAATTGGCGACTACCTGGTGAACCTAGACCTCTGGACAATTTCTTCCTTGAGTAACAGACTGTTTGATAATAAAACCACCATGTTGAATTCTTCTAGATATATGGATTTCCCAAAGGCAATATATGTACTTTTAAACATTGAGGGTAGTCCAATTTAGGAAAATGGAAACCAATATTTTAAAGTCAAGATAACTCTTTCGAGGCCAGGAGTACAAGTTTCATTTTTACCTCTGTCTTTGGGTAGCCTCCAGCTCAGACACCACAGGATCGTAACATCTGGTAAACAGAAATATTCATTTGTTCCTCATTCCCATGCCATTTTGCACTTTTTTGTGCTTTTGGACTTTTGTCCTTTGAGTCTTCCTCATGCCTTTCTTTTTGAATTTTTATTTAGGCTCCTCTATCCATAGTGTCCTTTTGTGTGAGAGATGTATTTAATTTTCAGCTCATGGACGGAGAGGAACTTTTGGCAATTTTATACTCATATGATTTAGTACTTTGTTTTGATATGTATTGCTTCCTTAGGCATTTTGACTCTTTTAAGCCTTTTGGCTTTCAATTATTGGCATGGGATCATTTATATATAATATACTGTTTACCTTGCTTCCTTTCGATGGGTCTTTTGCTGTCACCCCCTAGGACATTTTTTTAAGTGTGAGAGGGATGGAGCCTCGAAAAAGTATTCCAGACCCTTTAATCTTGAGTTACTTTACAGGGATTAAGCAGGACTTCAATGCGTTCATAGCCATTTAGGAAAACTACTAAACTAGAAGAAATTC
>LPNX010036595.1:457926-495862 GCA_001517045.1 Pseudotsuga menziesii
ATCAGACAAAACCATAATACACAGTCTTATAATCAAGGATTTTAGTCAGTCCAGAATTCTAATGCCCTCCATGTAACCAAAGCTTGCTTCTTTTTATTAAAGTCAAACAGAAAATTTAAACTAAACAAGACTAAACTTCATGACTCAAATACTCAAAAAGACGACCAAACCAGAGTATTTATATAAAAGACAGTAGAACTCAAACAGAACTCAGGAAAAATAAGGCTTGAGAACCAAACCATTCACTAGTAAGTTCTCTTCCCATCCCTGGAGATCTTGCAACTTATAAGTAGAAGGGCCAAGTTTTGCTGCAATCTGAAAAGGGCCTACCCACAACTGCTGGAATTTATTATGCTTTCCTTTCTCATCATGGGGGTGATCCCATTTGAGAACCAAATCTTTTGCCTCAAACTCTTTTTTTCCTGCCTTATGTTTGTCGAACCATCTCTTTATCACCTCTTGCTGTTGCTTAAAGCGTGCTCTGGCTTTAGATCAAGCTTCTTCCACTTTCAGGAGATTATAGATCCTTATTTGCAAAACTTCATCATCCGATCCTCTAGACTCTTGAGCTATCATGGAAGAAGGTAGCATGATATTGGGAGGAATAATGGCTTCTTTACTGTAAACAAGGGTATACAGAGACACTCCTATCGAAGACTTAGGGGTGACTCTATTAGCCCAAAGGGAATTTGGTAGCGCTGAGTGCCAACTCTTCTGGTTCTCTATTACAGTCTTTTTTAAAATTCTAATCAGATTTTTGTTAGAGGATTCAGCAAGGCCATTTCCTTGTGGATAGTAATTAGCAGAATAATGCAATTTTATTCCTTTATCATGAGCAAAAGCAGTTAATTTAATTGATGAAAAGTATTTAGCGTTATCAAAGACTAACGAAACTGGAACTCCAAACCTGGTCATGATATGATCTTGTAGGAAACTGATGACCGCGTCTTCATTTATCTTGTGCAGCGGGACAGCTTCGACCCAGCGAGTGAAATAATCGGTCGCAGTCAGAATGTACTTGTGTTGTAGGGAGGAATTTGGTTTTATTTCTCCAATAATATCCAACCCCCATTGCTCGAATGGCTCAATGATCATCACAGGCTTTAGGGGTGCTGCTGCTTCAGGTTGTCTCCCACTACACCTTTGGCAAATATCGCACTTCCTGACATGTACGTGTGCATCTTTGAAGAGCGTAGGCCAATAGTAACCGGCTCTGAGGATTTTTTGAGCTCTAGTATCTCCTGAATAATGTCCCCCAGTAGGCCCGTCATGCAAATCTGTCATTACTTTCTTCGCATCTTCTTTCTCTAAGCATCTAAGAAGAACTTCGTCATAATTTTTTCTGAATAATACTCCTTCAACAATTTGATAGGCAACTGATTTAAGACGCAGTGCTCTGCTTTACTTAGAATTCCAATGTTCTGGAAACAGTCCTACCTGCAGGTAATGCACGAGGTCCCTATACCAAGAATCGGGAGCTGTGAACAAAGGGTACACATCCATCAAATGTAGTTCAACCTCATCTTCCCAGGCGTGTTCGTTATTGTTCCCATTTTCCGTCATCAGTTTGCACAATCCCTGCCCTTTAACTATAGAAGTTGGCTTAAATTCAAGGTCGTACTCTTGAAGAGCTGTTACCCAATTTCCCCTTCTTTATTCTAACTCCTTCTGTACAAAAAGGGACCTTACAGCTGGGTATGGTATGATCACCTTGGTTCAATTTTTTAATATATAAGGCCTGAATTGTTTCACTGCTTTGAATACTGCATAAGCTTGTTTATCAATGGCTGGGTAATTTAATTCGGCCCCTTGCAGACCAGTGCTCATGAAAGATATTGGGAATTCATCCCCCCCATCCTCCTTTTGGGTAAGCACAGTTGCCAGTGAATCATCGGACGCAAAGGTATACAGAATAAAGTCTTTGTCGAAATCTGGGCTTTTCAAGGAGGGTGCGTGTGCAACAGCAGTCTTGATTTTGCTGAAGGCATTCTTTTCAATCTCAGTTCATTTGAATTGTGCATTTTGATTCACCATTTGCTGCAGAGGCTTGACAATCTGAGCGAAATCAGGCACAAACCTTCGCACGAAGTTAATTGTTCCCATAAATGATTGCATCTCTTTTTTATTATGGGGCAAGAGAATCTGTTCAATGGCCTTGATCCTTTCTGGATCAATAGAAATTCCCTTCTTTGAAACTATGTGACCAAGTAACTTACCCTCCATGACAGCAAACACACATTTTTTGGGATTGAGTGAGATGCCATATTTCCGACAGCGTTCAAAAATATGCCTTAGATGGAACACGTCTTCTCCTCTCCTTTTTGAGAATATTGTAATATCATCGAGGTATATCACCACACTACATCCAATCAAACCGCAGAAAACTATGTCCATAGCCCTCTGGAATGTGGCTCCAGCGTTTATAAGCCCGAAGGGCATTCTTCTGTACGCGAAAGTTCCCCATTTGGTCCTGAATGTTGTCTTCAACCTGTCTTCTTCAGCTACTAACACTTGATTGTAGCCTGAGAATCCGTCTAGTAAATAAAATAGTTCAGACCCCGATACCATTTGTAGCAGTTGCTCCATGGGTGGGACAGAATAGTTATCTTTGTCTGAAGCATGGTTTAAATTTCTGAAGTCCACGCATAGCCTGATCTCTCCAGATTTTTTCCTTACCGGTACCATATTCGAGACCCATTCTAAGTGTCTGACCTTAAAAATAATTCTGGCATCCAATAATTTCTTAACTTCACTCTGAATCAGTGGTTCCAATTTTGGATACATTTTTCTTAAAGGCTGCTGATACGGTTTGACACTAGCTCTAATGGTTATAACATGCTTGATGATGCTGGTGTCATATGTTTTCAAATCTTCGTATGTCCAGGCGAAAACATCTTTATATTGTTTGAACAGACTGACGAACTTATCTCTTTCTGCTGGTGAACAACATTTGCTGAGATTCATGTATTTTGGATTCGTCTCGGTCCCTAAATTTATCAGTTCGAACTATAGAGTTGAGCTGTGAGTCTTCACGTTTGCTGGTCTTCTGAACTTTTCATTGAGATCGAACATTCTTTCTAAGGTTCTGACTCCTCTTGGGATGAAATTATCATATTTCATCTCGGCCTGATGTTCTTCATCATCTATAATCGCCCCTTTAAATACCTCCTCATTTGTTAAGCATTATATTATCTGTTGATCATCATCGAACACTCACAAGTTGGTGATCATATCAGGGACCAAGGGCCTGAAAAGCAATTCAACACAGCATCGATTATTAGTAGGCACAAGTCTAGCAGCGGATGTGGCCAATAAGTCAGCTGCTGCATTTTTAAGTTTGGGAATTGAAACAATATTAAATGCGTTAAAACATTTGAGCAGATCCCATAGGGGACATACAATGTATTTGGTTCCGGATCTATTTCACAATTATTTCAGAATCTCCAAAAACTTTGAGATTACTTACCTTTAATTCAATTGCTTTCCTCAAACCTTGCACCAATGCTTCATACTCAGCCATATTATTCGTACATTCAAACTCTAATCTACAGGAAAGGAAATGTTTATTATTCTTGGGGTCGATCAGGACACAGCCAGCCCCTAACCCTTCTAACTTCTTAGAGCCATCAAAAAAAAAAGTCCAAAAATCGCTAACTACTGCATGAGCATCTATTCCTACCGCTAAGTTTACTATGTTACAGTCGATTTCATCAGCCTGTGAAAATCGAAGGAGATCAGGCTGGGTGTCTAATGTGTTGCTGGCTTCTTCTGCTTGGTAATTTTCTGGTTCCAACTCAATAAAATAATTTCCCAACACAGAATCCACTGGTTCATTCTTCTCCTCGAGTTGAGTAACATTGTATTTCATGTGAGGCTCCCTCAAAATCTTAATTTGATTCGGACTTCATTTATACGGCAGCCACGGATGTGACCAATCAGAAGCAAAATATCCATTTAGTTTGGCCAACCAATCTCTGCTCAGGACAAGACCATATGCGTCTGGTATATCAGCCACCACAATATTAATAACTTGGCACACTTTATCATTTGATGCCAAATGGACTAGGACATCCTCCATCTCACCAATTACCTTTACATCCATCCTGTCCAACTGAACAACCCTCCACGTGGATGGCTTAGGCTGCCCATTTATCTTTTTACAAACTGATATTGGCATGACATTAACAGATGCCCCTGAGTCTACCAGACAACTATGTACGTTGTGATTGAAAATTTCAAAAGTGAGGAGGAAAGGTGGTTGTTTGCTCTTAAACTTACCTCCAATGCTGGTTTCTCCGATTTCTTCTTCTTCCTGAGGTTGATTGACAATGGGCAGCTTCTCGTCCAATGCTTCAAGTGCTTTCAATAGTCTTTCTTTTTGCTGCGGCACTTTACACATTTCAAATAGTGAAACATTTGCCCTCGCCTTCTTAATATCTTCCACGATGTCATAATCCATCTGCAATTTAGTAGAATGTGGCTTATCAACATTCATTTTCTCTTCAGTGAGCTTGGCAAACGTATTAGTCTGCCTAGGATCCTGGCTGGTAATTGTGAATTCAGGAATTTTATTAGCTGCGGAATTATTTTGAAATTTCTTAACATTCTTTTGCAGCATTTTGATCTTTGGGAGAATGAGACTATTTTCTTTAATTGGCCCTTGGCTCCTTGTTGTCACGTTGGTTTCCATGACGCCCTTGTAGCCCTGATTCTTTTCTTCTTCTGCATCAAATAATGAAACAGGATTCCATAAAACCATGGTTTCCTCTTCTTGTTCCTTCGTTGAAGTAGTATTTTATTTTCTTTCTTCTTCTCCATCTTCTGTTAACTTGGAATCCAACAGTTGATTCATAACCAACGTAATTGATTTTATCCATTGAGGACAATTCCTTTCAGAGTGTGGTTGTTGGTGGAAAGTGCAAAAATTTTCCATTCCTACCTCTATTAGATTCATCGATGCAGCATTGTGAGGAGGAGGTTGAGACTGATTGTTATCCTCTCTTTTCTTATAATAGGGCTTATAGAACTTTTTTGTTTCCTTCTCTTTCTCCAAATCTATGATTTTGTTGGAAAGCTTATGCATCATTTTTGCCATATTTTCAAAATCTGGCGATTTCTCTTCCTTAGGCTTAGTAAACAATAAGGCTTTCCATCCCACACATTTCTCTTCTGACTGTTCTGGATAATCTTCGATGCTTTCTCTTTCAGCCTCCACTACTTCTGCCTCTGCATAGGTTTCTGCCAAAGTAGGCTTGGCCCTTATTTTGGCAAACATGGCCAACTCAGGGCCTAAAGCTGAAGTATAATATTCAATTAGGACCTTGTCCGAAGGTTTATCTGCTTCAAAAAAATTCTTGAGATATGCTGCAAACCTTTGAGTAAAGCTGTGCACCTTCTCCTTTCTCTCTTTCTTCAGGGTGCATAGTCCTTTCATGAGGGCTGCATGAGTCTTTTGAGTCTCATACTTGCTCCTAAAAATTCTCTCGAAGGTATCCCAATCAAGGATAGATTTTACAGGCAACCTGAAATACCATGATGCTGCAGCTCCTTTAAGGGTGTGCGAAAAAAGTCTGCAAACTACATCCTCATGCTCCCCCGCCCTTAACCCTTTTATGGCCAAGTAAAAAATTTGCAGGTGTTCGTCTACTAGGATTTTCTCACTTGGATTGAATTTAGGAAACATCTTGTCAAAGGCTTGAGGTAGATCATGTAATGGAGGTGTCAGGTTCAAAGGTGATCTGGCTCTCCAGGAAGGTGGTGTATTTGGTGGGTTTGGTGGTGGATTGGCGTTAACGCCTGCCATGAGTCTGGGTGTAGAGTGAGGAGGTGAGCAAACAGGAGTGTGAGCAGGAGAACTGCGAGGAGTATCTGGGCCTTATTGATTCAAAGGCAGTACAACTTCCTGTAACGCTGTTTCCACAAGTTCTTCCCAATCCCCAACCAGCACTGAGTCTTCCAATATAGGATGATCTTTTCTTTTATATTCTCTTCTGGGAAATTCAGGTATGATCGAAAATCCTCCAATCTTCTTCACATATGCCCTGGTGTGTCTTCTCAGGTTATTAACAACCTCGTTGTCAACAGAAAACAAATGTTCTTTACTCCTTTCTTCTGGAATCGGATTATGAATCCCACTGCTTTCAGAACTGTTACCGGTGGAATAATCTCAGGAAAACAGGTTTCCTCGGCCAGCCATGCACTGGCGGCCCTCCTTCTAGCGCCAGTTACTGTTGAGGCCTGAAAAATCACAGGAAACAATAGCAACGAATTCTCCCCAGTCAACGTTCCCAACTAGCCCGTGACTATTTGGTATAGGGAATCCGTTCGGTTTACAGTCTGGCTACCGTAGGTCAAATAACAAAAACAAAAGGTTTTACTGGTTACGGCCCGGTCCACCGTGTATATTTTTGTAAATTTTTTTTTTTTTTTTACTTGAAGTATGATATGCACGTGCCTAATTAACAATGCGGGGTGATAAAGATGCAAAGAGTAGTCACAACGTGATGCGCAGGTTCTTATATCTCGTCTTAGCACTCACAAGCATCCAAATCATACAAGAAAATTAAAACTAACTAAACTATATCTAGAGAGCTGGGTATTAATTCATGAGTAATGCACCCCTGTTCATGTGTTATTGCAAATCACAGATAGCTGTTCTTATGACCAAACATATAAACATGAATAAAAGTATATATGATAAGATAGCTCATCAACAGTTAAAACTACCATTACTCATAGTGGAAAAAGACATCATAAGGGTACTGAAGAACATTCAGACAAGAACATAGGTTCAAGAAATTAGAACGCTCTTACAGCTAATGAGACACAGCTGAAAACGAAATAGTTCACATTCAACATTGCTCATTTAATCACATTGACATATTCCATAGAGCACTTCCTCCAACAGGTAAAATTTGCAGTCTCTGGTTGTAAAACGAAATAGTTCCTCTTACAAGCATTAAGTAACAAGTTTTTCCAGGGAAAAAGCCCCTGTCAGTTCTAATTTTCACATATTTAAGATAAACAGTTGAACCCTGGGTTTCCCACAAGCGTGCGACCTTTTAGTTCCCCAAACGCTTCAAATCCCTCTATCTTTTCTGTATGCACTCATGAACCATTTGGTAACTGATCAGTTTTTTGGGTCTGCACCTTTGTAGCTACTACTTTTGTCTTCTACTCCACTTTTCCTCCTTGCACTCCTACTGGTTTCGGCTCTACCTTCACCAAACCGCCCATCTCCCTTTGCGCCGCCGTAGTTTAACCAATCTCCGGAAACCACCTGCAATCAAACGACGTACATCATTCATCGGGATTGCATTCAAATCATATCAACTAAAACAACAAAGCATCAAGAGAGGCCATGTACAGCGTTATTTCCACAAGGCTTGACAAACGCCGGCACCACTACTTCATCTACCTATGGGTTCGAAGGAAAACACCCACGACAGGAAACGAGAACTCATCAAATGCTCAGAATGCTGGCATCGGAAGCTAAAATCCCTGCCCCAGCTGCAACAGTGGAAGAGAAAGAGGTTACGGACATGCGACCGGAGGGCAGGAAAATTCCCAATCGGGAATCAGAAGGACAATGGCATTGGAAGCTGAAATTTTTACACAGCCGCAACAGCGGAAGAGAAAATACCACGGACCCGCGACTAAAGGCAGACTCGCATCGACAGTCGGAGCAATTTACACTTCAGGTGCTTAACTTCTTTGGCAGCCACAACGGCAGAATATGAAAGGACAACGGCCTCCGATTGAACATAATTTTCATGCCTGATCTATATAAAAAATATTAAGTGCTTCGGACAACTCTTAAATTTTAACAATGGTCACGAGCCTGTTTCACCTTCGAAACGGCGGTTTCTTCAAGGAGAAAAATATGATTCATCCACGACTAGCAAACTAAGCTCACATCTACAACCTACCAAAATCTCAAACAAAGACAACTTTTGAAACAGGCCGAGAGTCAATTTGCAGAAATCACCCAAAACTAGAGCATGACCAAGGATTCATGGATCCAAACGATTAAAAACAACTCCAAAATCATGAGGAGGGGACCAAAATTTAAGAAATTTGGGGAAAACAGTTGTGGCCGAAACACACTAGTAATAAAAATAATTCTAAATAGGCTCTTTCGAGCCCATTCCCCATCCCCCCTGGGGGGATTTGCATCCGTGTCAGTGTTTGCTTTTCGTTCATCTTTTTTCAATCTAGTGTAGTACTAATCTGCAGGGTAGTATACTTTGATTTAAAATCAATTCCATATTCCATTTCTATCGGTTTCAAAGTAACTTTAATACTTACCCCACGAGCCTCCTTTTGAGCTGAAAGGTGAAGAAAGGTTCGTGGTAGTCTACTTAAAAAATTGTGGTTTGCTTATCTTTTTATGTTTCATTTGCTATCATCATTTGTTTTAGTAACCATAATAAAATAATCCCCTCCTTGATTCCCTGATTGAGTTCCACTTGGACCGAAAGAGGTTCCTCGAGGGTTTTCTTTTTAACAAGAACATCTATCTCAAAATTTACTAAAATTGACAAGACTACGGTGTGTATGCTATGCACTTGGATGCGGTTCATCCGATCAGTCAAGTTGTATCAAAAGCACTTGAGTGACTAGTATAATTAGGATTCACTCTCACAAATTGCCAAAACATCAGGTGAAAATCCAACACCTAGATCAAACCATTACGGTGGAAAAATACCCAAAGGAAGCGGGAACTTCTGAAAAGTTACCTTAGGGCGCCGATCTCTACCACACCCTAACGGGTGCGTTATGAACAATAGCCCTAGAGACTCCATTCATTCCACATATTCCTTGCAGGTAGCCATGAAGGTTTAGTTTTGGACATACTCCAAGTAATCTCGGGTATATCTGGAGTCCACCCCTTCGCCTATTTTTAATCAACTTATATTTCACATTAAATTAAAACGTACCAAGAGGAAATTGTAAAACATTTACTCCAAGCACATGCAAGTACATTGATTTTATTTTTACTCCATTTTAAGGCACTGGTTATTTTCTTGCTATATATATATATATTGTGTCTCAGCATTGTGCTTTTGTGTGCTCATTGTGTATCTTGTCATCTATGGTTGTTTATGGTTAATTCTTAAACTCCTAAGTAATTCATTCACTTTAACATCACCATACTAAGTAATTAGCCTTAGTAACTTAATAGGGTCTACCCCCTTGGCTTCGTTAGGAGTTAATCCTAAACGGAGGATTCAAGAACAAGGTGATAGCCTTGACTCGAGACTTGCCCCCAAGGACACACCGAGTGGCTTGAATATTTCTGCCACGTGACCTAGGTCTATGAAAGGCGGCAACAAGCAGCTCGAGAAGAGAAGATGGGAAGTGAATATCAAGCTCTCATAGTTCACTCCAAGTGTTGGTTGTGGAGCCTAATCTTCCAGATCTAGAGATATTATTCAGTTGTGATTGTAACCCAGGAGTACTGTACACTCATTCCCCCGAGAAAAAAATTTAGGATGTCTGTTGGCCAATAGTATTGCGAACCCATGGTATTGGGTAAACCCTAGAATTTTCCCATTGTATTTCCCCTATAAAAGAAATCATTGTAAAATGACTGTGCATGGTATTGTATTGTATTGGAAGAGAGACTGTGAGAGCGTGAAGAGGAAGTGCAGCGGTTTTACTGCAGGGTGTATCCCTTCATCTTTTTGGACTGTAATAAAAGGACTGGCAATTTCTTCGTGGACGTAGCCCATCGTTTGGGTGAACTACATTATATCTGTGTCTCTCTGTAATTTTTTAATGTGTTTTGCATCTTGTTTATTGATTTAACTATATATCTTTTATTACTCTGTGATCCTATTTTCTAACACCAAGAAAAGCAGAAGAAACTCTCATCACTCCATACGTAAGACCTTTCACCAGAAAGATAACATTAGAAAAGACTTATCTAAATTAAGATGCTATACATGTGATGAAAGAGGACACTTTGCCAAATACTATTCTAGGAACAAGATTAACTCCCATAAGAAGAAGGGAAACAAGAGAAGACATCATGCTCATGCTGCAGAGGATGATGAACCTTCTACAAAGAGAACCATATATGAAAGTGAAGATTCTTCAAGTGATGAAGAATATGTTTTGATTTCCGCTCTCACAAGAAACATTACTCATGGAAGAAATGATTGGCTTATAGATAGTGGGGCTTCCAAGCATATGACAGGATTCAAGGAATCCTTTGTGAAACTATCAGAACATGAATCACCTCACAAGGTGAAGCTCGGAGATGACTACCAGTATCCAATAAAAGGTAGTGGGGAATCCTCCTATAAGCTAGACTCTGGAAAGTCTATGACAATGAAGGAAGTATTGTTTGGATGAGGACTAAAGAAGAACCTCCTCTCCATATCTGTATTAGATGCAAAATGAATGAGGGTTTCATTTATAGATGGCCAAGTCATCATGTGGCAAAAGGGAAAGACTATTAATGATGCAGTAGTGATTGGGGAACAAGCCTGGAGGTCTGTACAAATTGAAGGGCCATCCAGAACAAGCCTTGGTCCATGACACAGTAGATCTAAATGAACTTTGGCATACAAGGATTGCACATGTGCATTACAGAGAACTGCCACTTGCAAGCAAAGTTGTTGAAGGTATTCTAGAAATTCAAGCAAAACATGATGGAGTCTGCCAAGGATGTGTGAAAGGAAAGAACACAAAGAAGACATTTCCAAGTACCGAGAGCAAAGAAAAAGGAATCTTGGAAATCATCCACTCCGATGTATGCGGTCCAATGTCATCAAGTTCACTAAGCAGGTATGTATACTATGTTTCTTTTGTTGATGACTTTTCTAGGAATACATGGATTTACTTCATGAAGAACAAAGATGAAGTATTCAACAAGTTCAAGGAATTCAAAGCCTTGATCGAGAACCACACTGAAAAGAAGATCAAGACTTTTCGATCAGATAATGAAAAAGAATTCACATCAAATGAATTCAAAGAGTTATGCAAATACTCTAGGATTAAGAGGGAGTTGTCCACTCCATATAATCAACAATAGAATGGGATTGCAGAAAGGAAAAATAGAACTATCATGGAAGCTGTAAGAGCAATGCTTCATGATCAATATCTTTCTATGCATCTATGGGAAGAAGCTACCAGAACAGCGGTGTATGTACAGAATCGTACTCCACACAGAGTACTCGAGAACAAGACACCTGAAGAAGTATTTTCTGGCAAGAAACCAGAAGTCATCCATCTCAGAATATTTGGTTGTCTAGTGTACATACACATTCCAAAAGAAAAGAGAACTAAATTAGATCCTTCAGGAAAGAAGGGTATATTTGTGGGATACTCTGAAAGCTCGAAGGCTTACAGAATATACTTCCCAAGATTCAAGAAGATCGACATTAGCAAGGATGTGACATTTGATGAAGACTCATCTTACAATAAATACAAAAAGAGACCTACTGAAGAACTTGAAGAAGCAAAAGCACCCAGAATTCATGATACAACCATGAACGAAGAAACTCAAGAAGAAGACCGAGAATTTGAAGAACCACAAGAACCTGTGGATCCACCTCAGGAGAAGAATCCTCATAAGAGGAAAACTGCTTGGATACGAGAAGCTATCAAAGGTGTAGAAAGATATGGGGCTCCAGAAGAGAATCACAGAGAAAGAAAGAGGACCAAATCTTGCTCCGGGTATGTAGCATTATTATGTGATTTCATCGATAAAGAAACTTCCAATTATGAAGAAGCGGTAGAACGAAAAGAATGGAAGGATGCTATGATTGAAGAGTATCAATTGATCATGAAGAATGATGTTTGGGATGTTGTACCAAGACCATAAGGGAAGTCATTTGTAACTTCCAAATGGATCTACAAGATCAAGCATGCTGCAGATCGTAGCATTGAAAAATATAAAGCAAAATTTGTTGCTCGTGGTTTCTCCCACAAAGAAGGAATAGACTATGAAGAAAATTTTGCACCTGTAGCCAAATACACTTCCATCAGATCAGTACTTGCTCTGGCTGCAGTGATGAAATGGAAGATACACCAGATGGATGTCAATACTGCTTTCTTGAATGGTGTAGTAGAAGAAGAAGTGTATGTGGAGTAGCCACTTAGTTTTGAGACACATGACAAGGAGTCTCATGTATGTAGGTTGAAGAAAGACCTGTACGGTTTGAAACAGACACCCAGGACATAGTACGGTAGAATTGACAACTTTCTATCCAGTTTGGGATTTACCAAGAGTAAAGCATATTCCAAAATTTACAACAAGGTTGAAGATGGCAACCCAGTGATGCTCCTACTGTATGTAGATGATCTGTTTGTAACAGGTATGGATGGGTTGATTGCTGATATGAAGAGGAAGCTTGTTGCCGAGTTCGAGATGAAGGACTTGGGTATGATGCATTATTTTCTAGGCATGGAGGTGTGGAAGAATGTAGATGAAATCTCTCTACGACAAGGGAAGTATGTAGTAGAGATCCTGAAGAGGTTGATGATGGACTGCAAAGCCGTGAACACACCTATGGCATCGAACCTGAAGTTATTGAGTGATGCTTCATCAGAAGCGATTGATGCTACGATGTATTGTCAAATGATTGGGTCCTTGATGTACCTAAAGAACATAAGACCAGATATTTTCTTTGCTGTAAACACCTTGAGCCAGTTCTTGACAGATCCGAGACATGTTCACTTGATTGCCGCAAATCATATTCTAAGGTACCTAAGGGGCACAGTTGATTATGGGCTCAAGTATGAGGTGAATCAGAATATTAACCTGGAGGGTTATGTTGATTCAGATTGGGCAGGAAGTGCCATTTATAGGAAGAGCACTTTAGGGTGTTGCTTCAGTATGGGATCAGGTGTGATCTCTTGGTTTAGCAGGAAGCAATCTTGTGTGGCACTAAGTACAGCTGAAGCAGAGTATGTTGCAGCTTGTTCATCTAGTTGTGAGGCAGTATGGCTGAGGAAGCTATTGTCTGATTTATTTGATCTCTAGTTAGATGCTACTTGTATATATTGCGACAACCAGAGTTGTGTGAAGTTGTTAGAGAACTCGGTGTTCCATGACAAGTCGAAGCATATCGAGATCAAATATCACTATATCAGGAATATGGTGCAGAGGGGAGCAGTGAAGCTCCAGTATGTTGTGACAGATGAATAGATAGCTGATGTGTTGACGAAGCCATTAGATAGAGTGAAGTTTGAGTACTTCAAGGAGAAGCTTGGTGTTCTTCAGATTGAGGTTCCTTCCAAGGGGAAGTGATGATTCTGTGAGCCATTCTGACATGGTGAGAGGATTGGTTCCTTCCATGGTCAGATGTAAGGGCTAATCCATTCTATCATGGTGAGAGGATTAGTTCCTTTCATGTCAGATATGAGTGCTGAGCCATTCTGATGTGACTGTAGGATTGGTTCCTACATGATCAGACATAAGGGCTATTGCCATTCTTGGAATGGAGGTGCCTGGTCAGTTACCAGGAATACTCGGTCTAGGACTGAGGGCCATTCTAATATGATTGTGGGATGTGTTCCCACATGATCATATATGAGTGCATGGCCATTCTGATGTGATTGAGGGATTTGTTCCCACTTGATCAAATATAAGGGCTGATGCCATTCTCTTGGAGAATGGAGGCACCTGGTCAGTTACCAAGAACCCTCAACTTGGGGTTGAGGGCCTTTCTAGAAAGGTTACAGGATGTGTTCCCGCATGGTTGGATGTAAGTGTAGAGCCCTTCCAGCAAGGTTGTAGGATTTGTTCCCACATGATTGGATGTAAGTGCAGAGCCCTTCCAACAAGGTTGCAGGATGTGTTCCCGCAAGGTTGGATGTAAGTGCAAGGCCTTTCTAGAAAGGTTATAGGATGTGTTCCCACATGGTTAGATGTAAGTGCAGAGCCTTCCTAGCAAGGTTACAGGATGTGTTCCTGCATGGCTAGATGTAAGTGCAGATCTTTTATAGCATGGTTGTAGGATGTGTTCCCTCATGGATAGATATAAGTGTTGAGCCTTTTCGATATGGTTGTGGGATGTGTTCCCACATGATCAGATGTGAGTGCTGGGCCTTTCTGACAGGGTTGTGGGATGTGTTCTCACATGGTCAGATGTGAGTGTTGGGTGTGCCTTTCTAACACGGTGTTGGATGTGTTCCTCTCATGGTAAGATGTAAGTGTTGGGCAGACCATTCTGACTTAGTGTCAAATATAAGCATTGAAGAAGACCTACATGGAGGCTAGGCCTACAACCAGCATGAAAAAGGGCTGGCTCTGTAGAACTTCCTATGACGAGAAGAATCATGAGATAGCACCCATGATGATGATCCAGCAGTGATGATCCAGATAAAGTGATGATCCAGATCTAGAGATGATGCTCGAGTGATGATCCATATCTAGTGATGATATTCCAGTGATGATCCAGATCCAATGATGATCTAGATCCAGTGATGATGATCCAAATCGAGTGATGATCAAGATCTGAAGATGAATATGACTTGAAGATGGAAATGACTCGATGATGATCCAGATGATACAGAGAAGAAGACTTGTGCTGATAAATTGTGTCGAGAGAATACCTTCCTAGTTAAGAGGGAGTGTTGATGTAATTGTAACTTCAAAATGTATTCACTTGTATATCTTATGTATTGTACCCCGATGTTTATTCTGGGATGTGTCTATAATGTACTTGAGTCATGTCATGCCCTGATGTTCCTATCGAGAGGTTCTATAATGTAAAAAATTCATGTCAAGTCATTGTGGGTAACCCTCCTATTGATTAAGGGTTAAAGTCCCCATAGTTCTGGGGCACTAGGGTTATTAGACTCTCCTAGAGAAGTCAGCCCTAGTAGGGTTTATTCAAGACGAGAATTAGTGTAAATAGAGAGCTAGCCTCTCTATTTATCACATACTCACTCACACTCAGTTGTAGCACGTAGCTGAAGAAGAAGAAGACACTGGGGAAAGGAAAAAAGAGGTTACTACTGTCGAAAGATCATCTTACTTTTTTGGGGTTTTACTTTTGGTGTTGATTCTATCTCTGAGGAAGTTGTGGGGTTTTCTCCATTTATGGTTTCCCCGAGGAAAAACACTATGTTCATTGTCTCTTGTGTTTGATTGTTGTGCTTTTTATTATCTCAATTAAAGATCCTAATATAATGTTAGCTTAATGTTAAAAATATAACACCATCGGGATGCATTTAAGTGATCATGTGTAAGGTCTATGGGTTATAGTTGGAACCCATACTTTTCAACTCATAAACCATAGGGTTTAATGAGCCTTGAAAAATGATGTTTTTCTTGTCGTGGTTATTTGGTTTTTGCACTATTCTTTTTGGTTCTTTGCTCGGCTTCGACTAGCCTCTGTCTACATTGGTCTATATTTCCATGGTGTAGTCATCAATGGAGGATCCGAGGTGCTCGGCCCTCAAAACCATCCACCCTTGTCTGTATAGAAAATCTCTTTTGTGTGACTCTGGTTATACACTGGTGGCTAGACTCCCTCTGTGAAGATCAGTCTTGGTAAGCTTTTCGAAGGGTAAGTTATTTCATTAGTCTTGCAAATTTATCAATCTTATTCTATCATGTGCTTTTATATATTTCCAATAATAATCTTTGTCATGTTTATGTGCATAGGCTTCATCGATGGGATGTTACACTTATCTTTGTATGAACGCGGTGTGGAATAAAATTTACAGTCTGGGTTGTTGGTCACTGTATATGCGAGATAATCAAAACCATCATGCATAATGCTCAATATAAATTGTCAACCCAGGGAAGTCTTTTATTTCAAAGATAACTTACACTATCTGTGCTTAAACACTAAGTAGTTGATGATTGAATAAACTGTCCTACTTATCTATTTTGTCAAACTCTTCCCATAATCAAATTGATCTAAACTACCTATCTAAGAATTCAAAATTGCAATTAATTCCTACAAATTCAATCCAGTAATGAATGATTCTTGAAATAAATATCTAGAATTACTTTTGTAGAAATTTAAATCCTAAATTACCAGACTATATGCAGATCCATTGTGACTAGTTAATCCAACATTAATCTAGAAATGAGAAATGACAGGAATTGAATCAACAGTCCTAAACCATAGTCTACCTAAGTGAGCAAACCTGAGCAAGAAAAATGATTGAAAGGAAACTAAGGGAGAGCTTGACTATTAAAGCTATCGCACACATGCATAAAAGAAGCTAACCTACATGTCAACTGTCACACCACACTGCTGCAGCTTAAAGGAAATGCAAGTACTGAGTATTCAAGGAAACACAATGATTAACATTATTGTTGCAGTTAATGAAACAAATGCATATAATCTAACATCCACTCCACAAAGCTGATTAATCAAACATCTAATTAACTCGATGATCTCTATGGGAAGGCAGGCCCATCCTTCAAACAAGGACATCGAAACTAACACAAGTTAAAACATAGAGATCTGAAGAATCCTACTCCCGGTATTAAAATGGTGAAATGAAGATACAGTCTCTGTTACAGCTTATATAATAAAATATGATATTGTCCAACCCATGGCTCTGAATTATCCCCTATACTTATACATCAACAAACATAACCCTCACCCACTAATATTGGGAAACCATGAATATCTACGATCTTCAAGATTCCCTGTTACATGCACTGTCACAGCTGTGAGTGGAATTAAATAGAGGCAGGGAATATAGGCAATTCTGTTTCCTGAGCCAGTAAATGAATAACAGAACCAATTCAAGAAAGGCCTGGATGATTGCAGCTAACTTCAAGCAGTGGCGCATTGTTTTATCCCAGTCTATTGCAGTCGTGTTTGTTGCATCCATGTCTGTCGCAGCCCACATGGAATGATGACACTTGATTGGATCTGCGTGTATAGACGAGACTGCCAAGTCACAGCTGATAGTGGATGCTCATATCCTCTCTAGACCACTTGGGCTGCTACACCTGTAATCTCTCACAGCTTACACTATCTTTGTGAAATCATAATAAGTTAGCATAATGCAAGAAGCAAAGTCCTGATTATAACAATCATAAGCATTAATAAGATGAAACAATAAATAATCATACCTATGAAGATTCAGGGCTTAAGTGAGGAAATAATGTTTGTTTGGTGCATAAAATGGAATAAGACAAGACAAACAGGGTGTAAGGGATGTGGTTAAAAAGGGGCATTTTGGGATCCAACATCTCCCCCCAACTTCTCTATTACATGTCCTCATGAAACAATGTCCATTAGTCTGAATCAGACTCTTGAATTGTGCCTCGCTCATGGAGAGGTGAAAATTTATAGGAGGATTCAGGTGACTCCCTCCCATCTAGATATCCATTGTGTGAAATCTAATATTTCCAGCATTGCCTTTCTTCTACTTTTGTCAATTAAAAATATTCCTTATATGGTTTTGCTGGTCACCAAATAAGTCAAAATTTAAATTTGAGTCCCAACCAATTAACTCCACATTTCCTCATTCAATTGACATACCCTTCAACCCTAGGGAGATCCTGTTTAAAATTCTTGAAGTAATAAGGGTCCCTTTTATTAATTGATGAATGGGAAGACTTCCACCTATGCTTACTACCCTCCAAAGCCAAATTTTACTGCTTGGAAATCTGTCTAACACAAGTGGAGATGACTTGCTCTTGAAGCTCGACCAGCTGTTGAGTCTGGATGGGACATTTAAGGCATTGTACTTGATGATTACAAACAAGTCAGGGGGATTGAGGTTCACACCGAATCCATAGATTACAGTGAGATTCATTGTGAGAGATTTTCTGAGATGAATCCTCCCATTGCACATGGTTGTTGACAAAAGAAGAAAAAACCCTCAACTAGACATCACCTAGGTGAGGAGCAAGATTTGAATATCAGTCTAAGGGGAAAACCAATTCATGTAAATAGAGCTCACACAAAAGATTATGCTCAATGAATCTACTTTTCATGAATGTTTCCAAAAATTGGTTTGAAGATGCTACTTCATAAGGTCTCCCTTCTTTTAGTGCCTTCATCTTAAGCCAAGTGAACTGTTCATATAAAAATATAGGATAAGAGGGAGATGGAGCTCTGGAGTGCATCAATTCTTGGGAGAGAATGTACAGTTGGTATTTCTCATTTTGCATGAACTTGAACTTCTTCAACTCCTTCAATTATTTATGTACTTCTTCCCAACGGTACTTCTGGTATATTATCTCTTCTGCCCATTTTTCCCTCAATTCATTGATAGTCTTCCTATGCTGAACAATGGGAATCATTCCTTGCTGGTATGTATCCACCACACTTTTCCATTTCTTTACTTATATTTTCAGCAGTGAGAGTTCTTCTATTAGACCTTGAATCTTTTCCTATCCTGTGTCCTTCTCCTTATCAGAGTCTAAATTGACAAATTCTTGAGAAGATTGTGTCCATACCTTATTATTCAATGTTTCATCCTGATTGTTCTGGATCGAAAGTGAAACAACTTCCTCTTCCACCAGTGTTTCAACAACTTCTTCCCGCCAACATACTTCTACAATCAATTATAAGGACGATGGTTCTTGTGTGACACCACCTCCTTCCTGAAACCTCTTTTTGTCAACTTCAGCAGCCAATGGTAAAGATGTTGGTTCTTGCATGGCAACATCTTCCTGTGTTCCAGTCTCAGTATCTTCTTGATTTTCGGTTGGAACTTCTTGATTTTTGGTTGTGGCTTCAATAGGGGGCTACAGAGATGTTGGTTCTTGTGTAACAACTTCCTTCTCTTCCAGATCCTTTGGAAACTTGGGTTTCTCTTGAGTTACCTCCATATCCCATGAGAGATGAGGCTGGTCCCCAATTATTTTAGTGTCCCCAGATAGGTGAGACTGTTCCCCAAATGGGTAGGAATGCATCTCTTCATATTATACTAATTCCACATAGGGGATTATTTCCACCTCAAGATCAGTTTCCCCTAGCCGAATGGGAGTCTCAGCAAGGTTTTTTGAGGATATTGGTGCTTGTGTGACAATATCCTAATCAACTTCAATATTTTCCTGTTGCTGAAGTTCTCCCTCCACTAGTTCTGTGTCCTGATATTGTTCTGGGGTCATAGTAAGGACTCCTAGGTTCAGATCAAGGATTGTATCAACCTATGGCTCACTCACTTCCAATTGAGTAGCAGCTTCAACAAATATTTCTAGGGTTGTTGGTTATTGTATAACAACACTCTATGGCTGAGCCTAAAATTGATCACATTCCCTTACCTCTACATCAGGGATACTTTCCACTTCTGGTTCTTCTTTATCTCTCAATTCTCCCGCAGATGTTCCTCTCTCTTCTCCAACTGTCTGTGTGTGTTTTTGTGCCACAAATGCATGCACTGTGACTTTGTATCCTGATTGGATAAATATTTCTCCACACTTAGGGAAAAATACTTTCTTCAATTCATCACTTTCCTCAACCAAAAGTGATCCTTCAATCTGATCTGCAACTTTCACAAGTGTGTGCAATCTCCTTTCCACCTGTTTCTGACATGTTTCCTTCCATATTTCCACTTCCTTCTAAAGCGTTTGCACCTCTTCCTTCAATAGACCATTTTCAAATAGAAGCCCCTCAATTTGAGGTTCCTCTGCAATAGGTTCTTGTGGGGCAGCATTTGCCTTGGGTCTCAAGATGGGAAATTCGATGTTTGCTTCAATATTTGCCCATTTTTCCCGCGTTGCTTCTACTGCTACAAATGATATGGTTCTCCTTATTCTCATTGACCTTGATGCCTACACCTCCTCCTTTGATCTTCTTCTCTTCCTTTGTGCTAGAGGGGCTTCCAATTCTACAGCTGATGTAGAAGGAATTTTTCTTATTTCAACATCTTCTCTGGTCTTTGCCATCTATGTTTCCTCCTCGATAAGAGTTTCCCTCCATTCCAGAGAAGATTCGATGGTGAAAACCTCTACATTTTATTCTATCATCATGGCTCCTATAGCTTCAGCTTCTACTATCACAGCATCGAATGTTGCTCCAGCTTCATCTTATACTGATGGAGCTCCCAAATCCTCTATCCCTTCTGTAGGGTTTGTTGCTGCTACATCCTCACTTGATTCTTCATCTTGGTTATCAAATTTTGTTTCATCCCCTTCTTCCTAATTATTTGATTCTTCCTCATCCCCTTCTTCCTGACTATCTCATTCTGCCTCATCTTCCCCCTCCCAACTGAATTGGAGGGAATCAGGTCCTCCCGCTCTTCTGCCATTCACCCCAACTGGGCTAGTGCCTCCTCTTCTTCCTATTTTTGAACACCCCTCAAGAGTGGAGGTGCTTCATACTCTATTGTAACATCGGGAAAAAGTAAAGGTCCCTGATTTATTGGGGGTTGGCCAGTGAACTGCTCCCAAGTTTGGTTTCTCTGAGCTAAGGGCCTTAATATGAGTAATTTGATTAGGTCATGATGGGTAAGGGACGAGTATGGGTTTCTGGATGATTTCACAAATCCTTCCCTATGATGCAAGTCTTTAAATAGATAAAAGGGAATATTGACTAAGGCCCTATGGCGCAAATGAGATAGTAAAGGGAATTCAGAGAAATACACAGTTTAATATCTACCTTCACACATAATGTAATTCTTCAAGAAGATTTCCACTTCATTCCAGGCATGAGGTAATGACCATAATGCTATCCCCCTCTTCACTTGGCAGACCTGTTCACCGGCTAGCAAAAATTCTTGCATTGTAGCAGCATTTCGAACTCGTCTTCCAAACTAGGCTCTTCCTATTTGAGGAAGGCCTGTGACCTCTACTACAATCTCCTCAATAACTTCTATATGTAATCCCCTAACCTGTGAATGGGTTTCTATGAGATTCAAAGCAAATTGTAGAACTGTTTCTCAGTGAAATCCACTTAATCATTGGAAAAACTCAGTCCAGCCAGCAATTGCGAAGATAGGAAAAACCTCAGCATTTCTGCGTAATTCTTGCATGTTTATAGGTTCATGTCTGGCTAGAATACCCATGGTTCCTTTCCTTTTGAATGTTGGTATCATTTCAATAATTTGCAGTCCCAGTAATGAAGGTTACAACATAGAGTAATGCACAAATAGCTGAGGTTGGGGTTGAGAAAATTAGGAAAGTTAAGACAGTCTGAAGCAGGGAATCATTAGTATGATTTGGCCCCAAATTAGGAAAAATTTGACAGTCGTAATATAAGCTCAAGTACCCATAAGATCGTGTGGATGGATAGTTAACGAAGCATGGGTATAATGATGGGTATGAAAAGGTGAGCATGATTAATTTTGTCAAATATACTTAATGCTTAATCATGTAAATAATCAGAACCATACCTTAGCAATTATGCGATGATCCATGACTTCTTAAGATAATACAGTGTGTCAAATGTTGTCATCAATTTTAAACATAATTGCGCATGTGTTGCGATGATGTTCCTTTTTGCGAACCAAAAACTGTGTTTTCAATCTTGACAGAAACATAATTGAAGTCATGAGGTGAGTCGAAATCAACAAAATCACAAGCGGCATAAATTTCAGATAAATATGGAGGAGTCGTAGCCCTTCTATGGATAAATCTAGAGGATTCACAACCACGAAAAAATAGGAAGATTCTGCTAAATTTGGCTGAGTCGCAGCTGCATGGAACGGAAAAATAGGCAAGTTTTATGGAGTCACAACTATACAGAATGGGAAAATGGTCTCGTTTTACAGAGTCACAGCTGCATGGAACGGGAAAATGGAAAGTTTTTTTACGGATTTGCAACTGAACGGAAAGGAAAAATAGGTAGATTTTACGGAGTTGCAACTGCGCAAAATGAGAAAATCGAAAGGTTTTTACGAAGTCGCAGCTGAACAGAATGGGAAAATGGAAATTTTTTTACGGAGTCGTAGCTACGTGGAACGAGAAAATGGAAAGGTATTTACTGAGTCGCAGCTGCACGGAACGGAAATATAGGCATATTTTACGGAGTTACAGTTGCGCGGAACGGGAAAATGGACAGGTTTTATGGAGTCGCAGCTACACAGAACTGTTCATCATTTGAATTCTTTTCTTCTTCATGGATCTTTTTCCAAAGCAGGAAATTAGAATAGGGGTTCACATTTGTTAGACCCAGTCATGACCATTGCTCCCTAAGTTAGTTCCTGCACAAATTCTTCAAAAATGATCAAGAATAAAGGAAAACAAAGAAAGAAGGAATAAAAACAACAAACATCAATTTATTTATGTACAAAAAAAATTTGTGTGGAAATCACAGTGACTTCTAAAGATTGACAGGGGTAGAGAAAGACTCGTTCCCTTGCGCTAACAGGTATCTCGGATCAGCTGCAACCTGTGAAATAAATGCATCCCTTGAAATTGGTTTGTGGTACAATCACAGCCTGTGACCATTAGCAAATAATGGTGTATGGTTTTCATCAATGGTGACCAGGGAGATTGTACCATTATCAAACACTCTGTCTATCTGATATGGACCCAACCATATTGTGCACAGCTTACCTTTGAAGTCCCTTTTGAAACTTGAATCATATAATAATGCCTAGTCTCCTTCACAGAAGACATTCTTCTTGATGAAATGATCGTTCCATTTGGATCGCTGCTGTTGTATCAATGTTGTTTGATCCACTGCAGCTATACCTTTTTCATCAAGTTCATTTAATTGATTCATTCTACTCTTTTGTGCCTCTATTACATCCAAGTTTACATACATGGCCATCCTCAAAGTCTTGATTTCGAATTCGATGGGGAAGACAACACTCTTACCGTACACCAAGTCATAGGGGAAGAACCCTGTCGTATTGCGCCAAGTAGTGTGATATGCCCACAGTGCTTCTGGAATCCTGTCATCCCAGTCTCTGCAATGGCTTCTGATTGTTTTAGTAAGGATAGCTTCGATAAATTTATTGGTACTTTCCACCTGGCCATTGGCCTGGGGATGGTAAGGTGAAGTTATCCTATGCTGAATATGGTACTTCTATAGCACAGCTTCAAATTTATGTGACAAAAACTGTGGTCCTCCATCTATGATTATTTCCTTGGGTACCCCAAAATGAGTGAAGATTTCCCTGTACAAGAATTCTATTATAGTCTGGTCATTGGCTTTCACCAATGCCACATCCTCCACCCACTTTGTCATGTAGTCAGTGTAAACTAAAATGTAATATTTTTGCTTCGAGGAAGGGTTGATAGGCCCAACAAAATATAAGGCCCATCTTTCAAAGGGTTTAACCACCAACTATGGTTGTAAAGGCATTTCCTCCAATCTATTAGGTTGGACCATTCTCTGACAGCTGTCACAAGCCTTGATGCACTTCTTCGCATCCCTCAAAACTGTTGGCCAATAATAGCCCATTATTAACACCTTATGACCTATCATTTTGTCTAGGAAATGTCCTCCACATGGCTCATCATGATAGGCCTTCAAGATATGGAAGAATTCATCCTCCTTGACACATCTTCTGATCTCAAGATCAGTACCTATTGTAATCTCACAAATCACATAAGGTTACCAATAGTACATACTAAAACATACATACATCATAGAGACAAGAGATAAGAACAAGTAGATAGAATAACATATTATATTAACATGAGAGGGTCTATACAATACAGAGAACTGAACTGAGTTCTAATCTGGCTCAACAGCCTAATATATATGAATTACAAACAGTTACAAATAACTACCTGTCGATTCACTCAACCGACACAACCTTAGGTGGCCGACCTAATATCTAACTAGTCGGTTGACCGACTTAGTCAGCTAACTAACTAAGTCGGTTATCATTAAAGTTGGCTTACCGACTTCCTCCTACAACATCTCCCCCACGAACAAAACATTTATTCGTCTCGAAGAAACAGGGAGGTACCCAAAATTTCTTTGTCCATCTAAGTAGTCATTCTTTGTGCTTGGTCTTCATGGGATGTGAAGTTTGATGGTTGGTCTTTTTTGTACACAGACTTCGACAATTGCTTCAGCTATCACTACCAGTTGATGTTGGAAATCCATCCAACTCTGCAAAATTTTCTGTATGTCGATGGTTAGTGTAGTCAGACTAGATAAGATTGACATTTTCTCTGGTATGGAAACTTCTGCTATTTTTTCCATGTCAGGACCCATAAGCTGGTCCTTTTCCTCTGTTGTCACCAGTAGTCTTTTCATATGCAGGTAGATGATGTATACTTTTTCCATATTTGGAATGGATTGTTGCACCCACTGATGTGCTTCTCGCTCGAGCTTTTGCAGTTTAGCTATTTCAAGCACTATTTGATCTTCAATTGTGTGTCTGAGTGCTTCGTCAGTGCTTTTCCTCTTCTCTAGTGCTTAGATCTCTTGTCAGGTCTGCCTTTTTCGCTGATAGACTTGCCCATAGTAAGCAGGCCAATCTCTTAGTACTTCTTCTGTAATGACAGACTCCTCCATGTGATCTTCCAACACCTTGTATGCTTCTGCAAAGGCTGTGTGTTGCTCCATCAATAATTGGACAGTTTCTTCTTTCTGCTCCTCTTTTGTGTCTTGAACTTGTGCCTGTAGCATTGACACCATGCTCTCAAACAGCTGATAAGATTTTTCTAGTGGTTTTTCAGTGTCAACCTCTCTTGGTCCTAGTATCACCGTTTGTACAAGGATTATCCATTTGTTGAGAAACTCGACTTGTTCTTTTTCATTGTTTTCGAGCTCCTTACGTCTCTGCTGGCTCCTTGTCTTTGCTTCAGTTGCCATTGTTTCCAGGAGTTGTCCTAGCTCTGCATCTTTCAAATTGATTGCATCAACTGCAGTGGTCGACCCAAGTTGACTAATGTGGACCATTGTTGTCTGTTCATGATGGTCCTTCTTCTTTTTCTCCTTCTTCTTCTTGTGCTTTTGTGTTTCTGCTTGTTTCGACACCTGTGTACCTGCAAGAGTCAGGTCTGGATTTTCTGTTTGTGGGGTAGCAGTGATGGATGGTATTTCTAGTTGGGGTGGTGGGATGACTGCTGCAACTGGTTGTGCCTCTGGTGGGTTGGGTGCAAAGGGTCTAGAAGTGGATGCGGTTGTCGCTAATGGTTGCGGTGGAGGTGGTTCTGGTGCAGCTGGTTGAATTAAGGGTTCTAATTCGGGAGGTGGTGGTGATGGGGTTAGTGAATGGTTGGGTGTAATTGGGTTGGTGGAAGTGTGCTTGAGTGGTGGATTGTTGATCTGAGGGGGAAAATTTAGGTCGAAGAACATTTGGTCAATTTCTCGACTTATGTCCTCCATGTTTTCTCCTTCCTCATCTCTGGTCGGTTCAGGGGTTAGTGGATGGGGTTCAGGGTCGGTCGGAGTGATAGACGTGATTCAACATGCAACAACTTCAGCTTCTTTGTCGGGGTTTCTCTCAAAGGTCGAATTCATAGTTGCAAATGTATTTGGCTGCTGGAGTACTTGTCCAGGTTGAGAAACAGGTAGTCAGGACCCGCCGACATCAAATAGAGGTGCTTTGGTAGAGAGATTTTGCACTGTAGTGAATATTTCAGGTAGTTTTTCAATGTATTCCTGTAGGTCTTTGTCATGGTCGTATTTTTCCTTCACAGCCTCCGACATAGCATTCTTGCATAAGTCGAGTGGATTTACTGAGAGTTGTTGCGGTATTAGTTCTTCTGTTATTTTTGTCGGAGACGGAGGTGGGTGTGTAGATACGAGATCCACAACATTTTCGGGTGTCAAAGTGTGTGTGATCTTTTCCTTCTTCGGTCAACCTGGATGTTCCCCTGCCTCGACAAACTTTTGAAATTGGGTCTCCACCGGCACTTTGTTTGTTGCGACATCCTCTATTATGTCAAGCCCCGTAGTTGCCATTTCCTCCTTGTCTTCTGGGGACTCTAGAATCATAATCTTGCACTTACCTTTCCCTTGTTGATGTTCTTGTGTTCTTTTCCTCTTTCCTGTGGCTGTTATCTCCTTCAACAATTTGGTTATAATCTCTTTGGTGATAGCATATTCTGGATTTTCAACTTCTATCTCTTCCCTTGGCTCTTGAGTCGGGATGAGATTTTCTTCAGTCGGGTTGGTTACCTGTTGTTCTATGTGTTTCTCTTCCCTTTGAGCCATCAAAGGTTTGATTATGATTTGAAGTTGACCAGGGCCTTCGACCAGTGTCTCCTCCGACACAAAGGTACTGATGTATAGGTTAAGCTCACAATCCTCCTCCTTCTCCTGGTCTGTCAATGGCTCCTCTATCGAGAAGTAGGTTTCTTTTGCTCTTGCTGGTATTGGCACTTTTGTTCCATCCTGTCGAGATAGCTCCCGAAATATTTCTTCGACTGTCGGATAGTATTCAAGGCTCTTTGCATTTGTTTTTGTGCCTTTCATGTACCACACCATGGTATGGTCAAGCTCCAGCTGGATGTGGGCATTTTTGGGCAGACTTCATCGAATGTTCTGAGGCACCCTCCATCTGGTCATGTGGACTTTGAGCTGCTGGACCCAGTTTTCCAACAGCACCTTTCCCTTGGCAAGTTCCTTCATTGTTCCATTCTGGGAGAACAGTTTGAATCTCCACATATGAAATCTTGTCGGTTCTTGAAAATTTTTGTCTCCTTCAGGGAAAATAGAGAACATTACTATCCATACGATAAAGGACGTGAACCTGATAATTCCTCTCGTCTCTTGGTATTTCTCACAGATGTTTTTGATCATGTCGGTGACATACTCAGCCCATCTGTATACCTTTCCATTGGTTGCAATGGTGTCTACTGCCTCTAACATATCCAATTTGAGGTCGCTTCCATGACCTGCCATTGTGAGCGTAATAGCTATGATTTTGGCCACAATCTGTGGTGTTCGACGTGTTATTTGACTAATCATTAACCCTTTCGAGTTTTTGCCCGATGTCAACCCTGTTAATTCTTCGACTAATCCTTCTTTGATACCGACAGGTACTGGGTCTCCTTTGTTTAATAGCCCTATCAGTTTGTAAATGACTTCCCCAGAGATGTCGACCGGTCGGTCGAAGTAAAATCGACCGTTGTGGTACCGGCTTATGATAAATTTTACTACTGTTTCTTTTGTGCCTACAAAACTGGCCATGAGTGGCGTGTTGACATAATTTACAATGGTACTGTGTTGTATCTTCTCTGCAGTGGGTGTAGGCTTCTTGTCGACGTAATCCCACTCTTTTATCTCGATCCATAGTTTTGTCTATGAGCCCTCTTGTATCTTAGCATTCTTGATGTTATTTAGTCTCCTCACTAATGGTGTCTCTGCGGCCTGTAGTTCCTTGGTATTGGTTGAGGCTCTGGTCTGTTTTGGTGCCATCTTGTCGATCTGCTAGTCGATTTTACTTTGGTAATCTTGGATTTTATTCGTCTAGTTGCTCTGCTTCTCTCTCTGTTTGAATTGTGATGAATGATCCTTTGGCGGTTCAGTATTTATAGTTGAAGCATTGGATGTTTTTGTCGAGGAGTGTATTAATGGTGGACATGATGTTACAGCAAGAATACTTGAGTGTGCATTACTGGTGATTTGGTTTTGGCGCTCGAAGTCATGAATGTGTGATGGGACTATCGAGGTCATCGATCGATGTCGGGTATGCAAGTGGTCGATGGTATCATGTCGAAGGGCATGATGTCGATTGTGAAAATGGTCGTTCCCTATCATAGTTTTGTGCATGTATCAGTACTATTTTTCTTTTTGGATTTTTAGATTTTTATAGCTTTTGTTTAACCATTATGGTCGTTATATGTGTTTTTTTTTTTAGCGTTTTAGTCGGGCCCTATTAATGAGCTTCCGAAATACTATGGCTTGTAACATCCTTAGTCAGACTAATCCGTTGGCATGTATTTCGTCGACAACATAAGGTCCCATCCATTCTGTATGGAGCTTTTTAGGTTTTCCTTTTACTCTAATATTGTATAGTAAAGCAAGGTCTCCTACCGACAAGTTTTTGTTTCTGATGTTTCTATCGTGCCATGCCTTTTGTTGTTGTTTTTGGATTTCTTGATGTTGTATCGCCATTAGTTGGTGTTCTTCGAGTTTACTTAGTTTCAATAGTCGATCCTTTCTTCCTTGTTCGACATCGACATGTAAAATATCTGCGATAATAGGTGTCTGTTGTCAGAAATGTAATGGGACTACTGCTTCTTGTCCATACACTAATCGAAAGGGTGTTTGGCCGGTTGAACATTTGTATGTTGTTCTGTATTCCCATAGTACTGCAGGTATCTTTTCATCCCAGTCGTCTTTGTCTGTATTACATATTTTTGTTAATCCTTTTGTTAGTGTTTTGTTAAATGCTTCAATTGCTCCATTCGACTGAGGATGGTATGTTGTACTCCGACGATGGTCGATTTGGAACTGGTATGTTAGATTTTTGATAGTTCTATTGATAAAGTGTGTTCCCTGGTCACTGATTAGGGTTAGTGGACATCCTAATCGGGTGATAATTATTTCATAGATAAATTTTGTGGCTATTTCACTAGAACATGTGTCGACTGGTTCTGCCTCCGCCCATTTGGTTACATACTCGACTGCAGTTATTATGTACCTTGCACCTATTCTTTTTGCTGGTATGGGAAATGGTCCTATGAATTTAATAGCCCAAATTTCAAATGTCAAACTTGGGTTTACTGATATCAAAGGCATTTATGTGCTAGGTAGGGGTCGACCCAGTCATTGACATCAGTCACATTGGCTTACAAAAATTTTGCAATCTTTGTGAAGTTTCAGCCACCACAACCCTGATTGTTGGATTTTCTTTGCAATCGTGTCTGCTTGGAAGTGTCCTCCAGTAGGTCCATAATGTGCTTCATGCATGATATTATTTCTTTCGTGTTCCAGTACACACCTCCTAAGGATGTCATCCAAGCCCATTTTGTACAAGAATCCATTATTGATGCTATATGGTGTAGCTTTCATGGATAAAATTTGTTTCTTCTTTGTACTCATACCTTCTAGTGCTTGTCCATCTTCTAAAAATTGAGCTAATTCCTCTAACTCTGCCGGGACTGCTTCTATTCGAAATAGATGTGCATCTGGTAAGTCATCTTCGACTCCTATCGGTTCCTCCCCTGTGTCGATTCGGGATAAGTGGTCGGGACCAACATTTAGCTTACCTAGTCTGACAATGAATTCGAATTCAAATTCTTGGAATAGAAGTAGTCATCGACAGATTCTTCCATGGTGTAGTGGCTTGTTGACAAGGGATTTTAGTGCTTTGTGGTTGGTATAGAAGACAAATGGGTTAGCTAGTAGATAGTGTCGATATTTTTATAGTGCAAAGACCATTCCTAATGCTTATCTTTCTATCATTNGGTATTTTAGTGCTTTGTGGTTGGTATAGAAGACAAATGGGTTAGCTAGTAGATAGTGTCGATATTTTTATAGTGCAAAGACCATTCCTAATGCTTATCTTTCTATCATTGAATAGTTTCGTTCAACTTTGATTAGTTTTCTTCTACTGTAAACTATAGGATAATCCACTCCATCATCTCCTGGATGAGTTAGGATTGCTCCTATTGCTAGGCCTAATGCGTCGATGTGGACATGGAATTTAGTTGACCAGTTTGGAAACCTTAGGACAGGTGCTTTGACTAGCTTTCTTTTTAGTTTTTCAAATGATATATGGAACTCTTCTGTCCAGTCGAACTCTTTATCTTCCCTTAATAGTTATTATAGTGCATAGGTTATGTCTGAATAATATCTTTTGAATTTTCTGTAATATCCGGTATGACCTAGTAACACCCTGACTTGTTTTGAGTTCACTGGTGGTTTTAAGTCGAGGATAATTTTTATTTTTACAAAGTTGACCTTAATGCCTTCTTTACAGACAATGTGTCCTAACAATATGCCTATGGGGGTCACAAATATGCACTTCCTGATGTTCAATGCTAACTAGATTTGTCGACATCTTTTCAGCATAAGCCTCAGCCATTTGCAGTGGTATTTTAACATGGCGTATATTATCCAATCATCAAAGTATACTGCCATGGTTTTGTAAATATATTCTTGGAATGTTTTGACCATAATCCTTGAAAAGACTGCAGGTTCATTTTTAAGTCCAAAAGCCATAACCCTGTAAGAAAATGAGCCAAATTCACATACAAATGTTGTCTTTTTCTGATCTTCTTTAGCTATTGGCACTTGGTTATAACCTAAGAATCCATCTGTAAATGAGTAGCATTCATGTCCTGCAACCTCATTTAAGATTTCATCTGCATAAGGAGTTGGAAATGGGTCTGTTAGTGTCACTTTATTTAGCTCCCTAAAATCGACACAGATCCTTAGCTTGGTTGGATCATGTTTCTTAGGTTGAACAACCATTGGACTTTCCCATTCTGATTGGTCAATAGGGTAGATAATTCCTGCTGCAAGCATGTTATCAATCTCTTTCTTGATTATTTCTTTGTATTTGTGAGCTAGTTTATATGGTCATTTCTTAACAGGTCAAACATCAGGTTTAGTGTCAATTTTCATTTCACCCATTTCGTGGACTAAACCTTTGAGGTATGTATAATCTCTGGCAAATACATCTTGGAACTCTTTTAGTAAGTTCATTATTTCTGTTGTCTGTTCTTCACTCCAATAGTCTCCAATCTTTGCCATTTTTGGTCGGTCGTCATTTGAGATGTCAAACTCTCTAGTTTTGACTTTAGCATCTAGCCATTCTGGTGCTTTAGCTTCATTTATTGGTCGAATTCCTTCCTTAAATTATGAAAATGTGGCAGGGAAGTCTGTTGCAGTCATTCGGTCATTATCCTCCTTGTCGATTGTTTCAACTTTGAGTACTGTGCGAATAGGTTTGGTCATTTCAACATGACTTGATTTCCATCTAAAACTTTTCCCTTCTAACTTTTCATTTTCCAACTGTAGTCTCGTCGATTGTGGTATTGTCTCGGTTTGTATATTGTTACAGTCCATTGTCTGTCGGTTATATTTTAAGGGTTTGTTTTCTATTGGCTGTATAAATTCTTTAATCTGTTTTGTTGTTTCGACCAAATTCTCATTTTGTGGTATAAAGTTGAAATCTTTAATAAAATTTTCTCTAAGTTCATGCCAGAGGAATGTTTCACCCTGAGCTTCTTCCATCTTGTACCATTTGTTCAGTAAGTCAATGAGTGTTGATGGAAATAAGTGTGGCCATGTGCGTTCATCCTTATATCACAGTCTTCTCCATTGTTTTTCACATATATTTATATGGTTTTATGGATCCTGTCCTTGGGTAAATATATGTATCTGAGACTAATTGGTTAACTTCTTTCCTCCAAACCTTTATACAAAATAATTCGAAGCTATTGTCCATGTCTGCAGTCTTGACTGATGGGTATGCCACCATCTAGCAGCTTGTCCTATAAAAGTTTCTACTAAACTTTGTAGTCGTCCATGTTCACCAATGTTCCTAAATACTTGCTCTACATGCATAACTGGTGATTCTCTTTCCTTATATCTTGGTATTTGTGTAGTGTTTACATCTGTTGGTTTTAGAGTAGGGTATTCCCTAATTTTCTTTTCAAATATTTTTGGAATGCTGGACACCACAAAGCATTGTTTAACTGGTTTCTTCTGTACTTTTTGAATAGTCCAGCATCCTCTTGCTTTTGTTTCATAGTTTTTGACTTCCCAATCATATAATTATGCATCTGAATTATATCCTACTGAGTCTTGATTGCCTAAATGAAGTTCTCCATAGATATTAGGTTCTGTATAATCTTCATTGTTTTGTATCTGATAGAGTTGTCGGATGTCGACTTCTTCATCGATAGGTTCAGTCCAAGGTTCTCCTTGGGATGGATGAATAGGTACAATGACCTTTTGTCCGTTCCCTTTTAATTTGATTCTTTCTTTGTCCAAGGATATCAAGGCTTTCATTTTTCTCCCCCAAGGTCGACCTATTAACGCTGGGAAGGAACTGGATCCTTCCTTAGGGTTAATAATTTCAAAATTGACTTTAGTTGATATACCTTTTATTGTTGTGTCGACATTTTTCCAGACTCCAATAGGTTCAATTAGGCCTTGGTCTGCCAGTTTCAGGTATATGCTTGATTCATATAATCGAGGTCTGCCTAACTATTCCCATGTGTCTCGAGTCATAATATTTACCTGTGATCTGAAATCAAGTACAACTTGTCGGACATGGTATCCTTCAATTTCCAAGTCGACAAGTGGGTCAGCATCAATTTTATCTTTTTGATTTAGACTGCAGATATTCTTTGTTTGTTTTTCGGTGTTGTTGTGTTTTATTTTATACAGTAAGTCGATGAATTGTGATATTGCTTTATATTTTTGTACCAACTGTATTAGCTCATTTACTGTGTCCTATTGATGATCATCTTCTTCTTCCTGTCGAGCAAATTCTCTAAATATATTTGTTGCATCTTTATATATTTGTTTTTCTATAACTAGGTTAGGATAAACATTTTTTTCTTTTATCTTGCTTATTTGGGGGTTATCACTCCCATTTTTCGTCCCTTATTGTGTTACAATATGTAAATTCTTTGTATTGATAAAATCATGTTTTTGCACACATGACAAGACAGTAACATTCTTCTTTTTATTTATCTTTTCAAGCATAATAGGGCAATCCTCTAAAGAGTGATCCCCTACACCACAATTAGTACAGAATTTTAGGTTAGTCCTGTCCTTGTATGGACAGTCTGCATGTCGGTGTCCCTCCTTATAACATGTGAAACATTGGATGGGCCGACGTGCTCGGTTGTCTCGATTCCTAGAGAATCGACCTCGACCTCCATAGCCTCCACGTCGATTGTCATACCGGTGCTCGTATCTTCGACCTTCATATATTTGATTGTTCTGATCATTTGGCGCATTGTTTTGCTCATTATTCTGTGCAACTGCATTGGTCTGATAGACTGCATGATAATTCTGTCGATTCTTGAGATTCAGATGGCAGTCGGCAGTGTTATGATTTTTAGTTTCACAGATTGCACACCATGATGCTTTACCATTCTTCATATTGAATGGGCAATATTTTGTCGAGTGATCCCCATGCTCTTGGAAAATGTCGCAAAAACATTTTGTATGCACAAATCGGATGTCCTGTCGGCTGATGTCCTGTCGACAGTTGTCTTTTGAATGTCCAGCCATCAAGCACTTCATGCACCAAATATCCTAACGTTTGAGGTTTAACTCTTTTAATGAATTCTGTATGATCTCAAGTTGTTCTTCTAGTCTGTGATTGGTGGAGTATGCTGGTATGTCCTCATCCATTTCTACTTGGAGAGCTTTTGTAAGTGCATCTTCATAAGTCTTGAATGTCTCCATACATATGTGTCGGCGAATTTTCTGTGATAAACCTACAAGAAACCATTAGATTAAATATTATTCATCAATAACATAGTCCAATTGGCTAAGAAGTATTTCCATTGTTTATCTTAATCACGAACACTTTCTCCTAGCTTCTGCGATGTTGTCTTTGGCTTCTTTGCTGCCAGATGTTTTGCATCTGAAGTCTTAAAAAATGAGAGGAATTGCACTTTGACTTTGCCTTTGGTTGCTTGAGGGGTTTTTTTAGAAAATTTTATGTACCAAGTTAATGCCCTTTTCCTCAAGGCACCAGCGAACTGCCCCATCTGCCTGTCTTCATACGTAACTTGGTTAGCCTCCCAAGTTGACTCACAGATGAACCAGTGTCATATGGGGTCCTCATCACCCTCATATAGAGGGATGTGTGCTGACCCGTGACCCATGTCGGAGTCACTGTCACTGTCTTCTTCAGGAGGTGACGGTGGTGGAGGTGGTGGTGGGGGTGGTGGGGTTATTTTCTTATTTATCTCTACGGAACTATCATCAACGGAACTCTCGTTCCCATCGGGTTTTTTTGTCATTTCCTCTTCGACCAGCAGTCGGTTAGTGTCGACTTCTTCTGTCGATGTCCAACTGCAATTATTTGTCCGCAGTTCTGAATGTTCTGTGTCCTCCAAAGCTGTATTTGGCAAGGGGGGTGCTCCTTCATATGTCGGTAAAGTAAGTGGATACTTCAGTTGGAGGGTACCGCTTGAAGCGTAACCCAATTTCCTTCTTCTAGTCGACAGATAATTAGATTTCTACCAGTGTATGTCTCATCGTCTAGTTGGCTCCATATACCAAAGTCACCAGCTCCTGGTCTGAGGTCTTCTTCGACAATGGTTTATATTCGGGTATGCGGATTCATCGGAGATAGAGGTTTTTCTTCTTGGGGAACTTCTAATTGGAGAGCTTCTCGCTACTCTATCCATAATTCTTCTTCCATAGGGGATGCCTCTTCTTCCACGCCTTCTTCTTGTTGGTCATGACCCAACTCAAGCGGATCCCTTTTCTGGTCGGTCACCCTAGTACTCATTCTTCTCTGCAGCACTAAGGCTCTTTCTCTTCTTTCTTCCCTTCTTTATAGCCTCTTCTCCCCCTCTATTTTCTAGAAGTCAGTCGTACCTTTGTGTGACACTATCCTCTCGATTTCCTTTTTAGGCTGACTTCTCATTACTGGTGATTGGTATCTTCCTTAGTCGACTAGAATCCACTCCACTTTATCTCGACATATGACCAGCTACCCCCCCATAGCCTGCCCGACACTTTAGAAAGCCTGGATAGTTCTGTCTACTTGCTTAGGAAGTATTTCCACTCCCTTTCGGCAATGAATTTTTCCCACCTCTTTTGTTTTTCCGCCCAGTTAGGGTTTAATGGCGGTCTGTGAAGTGATGGACGAGGTTCAACAATGTAACCCACTCCTTTCTCGATCAGGAAATTAAACAATAAGGTCAGTAAGGAAGACAAAAATTTCTCGGTGAGGTCTGTGTATAATTTCTTTTTGATGGTTTCCACCAAAGTCCTTTCTTCTACTGCTTGCTCCTCACAGAATTTGTTGGCAATATTTTCGAACCACTCCGACAAGTTTGTTCTTCCCCCTCGAATCAATTTTTCTAGTAACTGTTGATCTTTAATTCCTTCCGTCTTTTTAACCCAGGAGTTTCTTCAGCAGCTGGGGCACTGATTCTACAAGCTTCTCATGTGTCTCCATAAATAATCTTTCCTTTTCTTTTGCGGTCGTCAATCTGTTTCTCCATGCGTAATTCTACAAATAATTTTCTACTTTACTCTCCCACCAGTCCTTAATCTCATGTTATGATATCATCTTCTTGCATACATCTCAGACATGTACTACTAGAAACAGAACCAATGTTGTAATCTCACAGATCACATAAGGTTACCAATAATACATACTAAAACATACATACATCACAGAGACAAGAGATAAGAACAAGCAGATAGAATAACAGATTATATTAACATGAGAGGGTCCATATAATACAGAGAACTGAACCAAGTTCTCATCTAGCTCAATAGCCTAATATATATGAATTACAAATAGTTACAAATAACTACCTGTCAGTTCACTCAACCAACACGACCTTAGGTGGCCGACCTAATCTCTAACTAGTCGGCTGATCGACTAAGTCGGCTATCGTTCAAGTCGGCTTACCGACTTGCTCCTCCAACAAGACCTGTGTAGAAAATATGACCATCTATGCAACAATACCTGGCACTTTGTTGAATAATTTTCCTTTTCTCTCTTTTTGATAAATGTGCCGGAAGAATTCCTGCAGCCAAGTAGTTAGCAACATTTGTATACCAAGGGGAATGAGCTGAAACTGCAAATAAATGTTCATTTAGGAAAGAATCTTCAACTGGTAAGATGTCATCATTATTAGTAAAACAAGATAAAAAATCAGCAACAACATTTTCTTTCCTAGGTCTGTCAACAATGGTAATATCGAACTCTTGTAATAGTAACAGGCATCTAGTTATCCTAGCATTTGTAACTGGTTTGTTCATTAAATACTTGATACCCAAGTGGTCAGTGTGTACAAAGGTGGTATATCCAGTGATGTAATGCCTGAATTTGTTAATGGAGTAAACAATGGCTAAAAATTCTTTCTCTGTAACAGTGTAATTGAGTTTAGAAAGAGCCAATTTTTTATTTATGTAGTAAATTGCATATGGTGCTTGGCCATCCTGTTGTCCCAACACTGCTCCAATGGCAGTGTCTGAGGCATCTGAAGAAATGTGGAAAGGAAGAGCCCAATTGGGCCCCCTTAAGATAGGAGTTGTAGACAGCCTCTTCTTAAGTTCAATGAATGTTGTCTGGCATGCATCATTCCAAATAAATTGTACATCCTTCATCAACAAAGTAAATAAAGGAGAAGCTAGTTTGGAAAAAAATTCTATAAATCTTCTATAATAACCAGCATGCCCTAAAAAGCTACGTACCTCTTTCTGTGTTCTAGGAGTGGGTATATTTTCAATTTCCCTAATTTTGGATGGATCTCCCTGGATACCATCAGCAAAGATAAAGTGCCCCAGCACTACACCCTCGCTCATCATCATATGGCACTTTTCAGTGCTCAAAGATAGCTAGGTCTGCTCACAGCGTGTTAAAACCTTCTCTAAGTTTTTCAATGCCTCCTCAAAATTACTGCCATATGGGGTAAAGTCATCCATGAAAATATCCATACTATCATTGACCATCTCCGAAAAGATGTCGATCACAGCTCTCTGAAAGCTGCCTGGTGGTCTTGTCTTGGTCCTCAAAAGCAATCTGGATCTAATTGTACCTACCAAACCCATCCAGAAAGGAGAAGAACTTATTCCTAGATAGGGTGTCAAGTACCTGATCAATGAAAGGCAGAGGAAAGTGATCTTTCTGTGTTTCCTTGTTTAACTCTCTATAATCCACACAGACTCTCCATTTCCCATTCTTCTTGGGTACTATCATGAGTGGAGAAACCCACTCACTGTCTGAGATCAGGTATATAAACCCTGCTTCCAAGAGTTTTTGAATTTCCTCCTTCACAATGTCCCTAAGGTTGGGGTTCATTCTCCGTTGTGGCTGTCACACAGGTTGGGAGTCATTTTTGATATAAATGTGGTGGGTGCACAGATTAGAAGGGATACCCTTCATATCCATGTAATCCCAGGAAAATTCCCCCTTATTCTTTTTCAAGAGAGTGATCAAGCGTTCCTGTTCATCAGGAGCAAGATTAGGATTGATATTCAGTGTTTTTTCTCGACTCTATCTCAACTGGAACACTTTTCAAAATTTTCAGCACTGGAGTTATGTGGGTGTCACTGATTAATGTTTCCTCTTTGAGAATTTATTGTTCTTTTTTACCTAGGGTACTATTCAGGATCTGATAAAAAAATTTGTTGACAGAAGTGGGCTCACTGATGAAACTATTAATGGCATCATCCTTTGTTTCATCCTTGAAATTCAAGTCCTTCCCTATTGTTAATAGTGGCTGAACGCCCTCCTCTTCCTCTAGCTCCATCCATAATGGAGTTTCAACTTCTAGAGTAGGTTGAGCTAGAGGATACAGGGTAAGGTTTTTTGTTTCGGTCCCATCTGAAATGGTCATAGACCCTGACCAATAGTTGATGCAAGCATCTACTATAGCTAACCAGGGTATTCCCAAGATCAATGGGTGTCCTCCTAGCTGTGACTTGGGTTGTAAAACCAAGAAGTTAGCAGTGTACTCCCACGAATCAACTGAGATGATGAGGTCATCTAAGATTCCCTCGAGTTTGATAGTGGACCTGTCAGCTAGTTCTAGAATGGCAAGGGTTGGCTGAAGATTGGTGAGCCAAAGTTTCTGTATAGTTTCTATGGTCATAACATTAATAGCTATTCCTAGATCTACCAGCACATTCAGTATCTATGTGTTCCCAATTTGCATAGTGACAGTAGGGTTCCTGGGGTTATCATATTTGTCCAGGAGAGTTTTTCCCATTATCAATTCAGATAGTTTCCCTACACTAATACAAAAGCGTGGATTTTTCCAAGGAGGTTTTCCACGTTTCATACCTTTTGGTGTCAAATCGGAAGTAATAGGAACGATCCGTCGCTATATCGACGCCTAGACGTCGCTATATCGACGCTTCTAGTCTTCTCTATCGCTGTATCGACGTCTCAAACCGTAAACGTCGCTCTATCCACGGAACTCCGTCGCTGTAGCGACGGAACTTAGATTTAGATTTTTTTTGGCTTTTTACCC
>LPNX010036607.1:0-18685 GCA_001517045.1 Pseudotsuga menziesii
AGAGAAAATTGAGAGCATCGAAATTATAGTCCATTGTTGCCAGAACTTTATGCTTGAGTCTGCATCCCTTTGTCCCTTGGAGCACTGTTGTGTTCTTCCCCATTGTTAGTAAGCTTGCTATCGAAGTGATGGAGGATTGAGGCGGTGGAGGCCCAAGTGGGGGATTCAGTTTCTTCGGTTCGCAGACGTGCCGTCATAGGTTGTCACTTGTAATCTCTGATTCTTATTAATAGAAATATCTTTTCCTGTCCAGTAATGTGTATTTGAATGAATATTGTTTCCATTGGAATATGTCAAATGCTTTTACATTATTGATTATATATGCTAGAATAGATCTAACACCATGAAATATAGTATGCTTGTTTTGTTTACTTGTTGTTGAGGACGTGCTATAACAATTCAAGCTGAAGATTGGAAAGCTCAACGGGGATCTACTACAACCGTCCGGAATAAGGTACGAGGTTCGATCCTTTAGTGTTAGATTGTTTATTTCTATTGCATATTGGAGAAGATTGATTTCTGGAGTCTAGCTGTCTGTTGTGGTACCCCAAGCCATAGGAATTTCTCTCCGTAACACATATCGGCAGAAAGAGGAAAATAAAGACGATGTGTGTCGACAGGAAAAGGAAGATGTGAGCCGATGTGTGTCGGATGGAAAAGAAGATTGGAGTCGACGCGTGCCGGGTAGAAGTGAAATGTTTCACCAACGAGAGGAGGAAGGAAAAAAAAAATCAAATTATTTTCTAAGTATGGAAAATCGGAGAAAAGTATGAAAGTTTTCCGCAATGGTGGAAGAAAACTTGGGAAGTCTTCCGCAACGGCAGATGAAAGTTGAAAAGTTTTTCGACGCAGTGGAAGGCTCGATCATATGGAAGTCAAAAAAAAATTCGCAACAATGGAGGGCTTGATTGGGTGAAAGTTCGAAAGTTTTCTGAAACGGTGGCAAAAAATTCAAAATTTTTCCAACGCAGCGGAAGGATCAAGCGGAGAAAAGTCAGAAATTTTTTCGATGCGACGGAAGGTCCGATCAAAAGAAACTTTGAAACTTTTCCAATGTGGTGGAATGTCCGATCGGAAGAAACTTTGGAAGTTTTCCGATGCGGCGGAAGGCCCAATCGAAAGAAACTTTGGAAGTTTTTCGATGCGGCAAAAAGTCTGATCGGAAGAAACTTTGGAATTTTTCCGATGCGGCGGAGGGTCCGATCGAAATAAATTCAGAATTTTTTTTAACACGTCACGTGGAAAGTTGACACTTTGCCGACACATCGGGAGTGGAGGCGGAAGCTTTGCCGATGCATCGAGGAAGTTGGTGAGTTTCACCAATCGGATAAAAAGGGCGAAGTGTGTCAATATGTGTTAGGAAAATTTGGCACATTTTGCCTACATGTCAGAAGGAAAACTAATCGGAGGTAGTAGAAAAATTTGCCGAAACGAAGATTTTGACAGGTGTCAGAAAAGTGAAAAATGGCGGTGAGTTTATGGGCCGGATTGCGCAAAATTCAATGATTTACAAAAAAAAACGAGGACGCTGCCCTCGACCCACCCTACAGTGGTGAGCCACAAGGGGGAAAGCCCCCTTGACCCCCGTCATCCCCCTGAGACAGTCAGTTAAAGATGATAAGAAGATAACGGAAGAAATTGAAATGTACAAGGACATTCTATAAAGTAGAACACCATTCTGTTATAAATCAAGGGACACCATATGAAGATGGTATTGAAGTATGTTTAGATGGTGTATCTATCCAAGTTGTGAAGCATAGGATGGATGCTTTGAGAAAAGAAACAATTGGACCATTGACAGGGGAATATGTTCATTGTTGTGAAGCTGAAACTGTGGGTCAGGAAGTAGGGACGATTCCTAAAATTTGTACAGTATTAGAATACCACCGGGAAGGTCATAACTCAATGGTGGTGGAAGTTGAGGGTGAGATTGCTGAGCATATTGTTCTGATATCACCCTAGACTTGTTGAGATGTGAACTTTGAATAAGTCAAAGCATAGAAGGTCATGGTTAGTTCAACTAGCCATTGGAACCAGAAGAAGGTCAATGGGGTGGTAATGAAATTTCCATTGCTCATGGATGGGTTAGTCACCTATGCAGATATAAATGTTCTGCCACCTGGATCCTATGATGTCCCCATTGGAATGGATTGGTTGGAAGTATAGAGAAAAAGGCTTGATTGTTACAACAAGACCTTTGAAGTGCTTGGATGAAGAATCAACCCAAAGGTTGTGAAAGGCATTCCAGAAGTGATCTCTGGAAGGAAGTCTTCATCAATGCAGCTGAAGAAGTTATGTGGGGAAGGTTTCAGTGGGTGTGTGACTCATATTTTGGAGGCAGAAGAGAATGAAGCTCCTAGGTTGGAGGACCTTCATGTGTTGCAGGAATTCAAGGATGTTTTCTTGAAGAAGTTCCAAGGTTTCCTCCAAAGAGGGAAGTTGATCCCATGACTGAACTTGTGCCAGGTGAAGCACTAGTGTCCAAGACACCCTATAGGGTGAGTACACTAGAAACGCTAGAGCTGAAGATGCAGCTACAAGATTTGTGGGAAAGAACTATATTAGGCCAAGTGTGTCCCCGTGGGGAGCACCAATTTGGTTTGAGAAAGAGAAAGATGATACACCTTGGTTGTGTATCAGTTCAGGCAATTGAACAAGGTCACTGTGAAGAAAAAGTGTCCTTTTCTTAGGATTGATGACCTCTTTGATCAAGTGAGAGGATCAAAGGTATTTTCCAAGTTTGACTTGGGGTATGGTGACCATCAGGTAAGAGTCAAGGATGAAGATGTTCATAAGATAACCTTCAGAGCAAGGTATGGATCTTATGATGTTGTAGTGGTATCATTTGGTTTCACAAATGCACCAACTACATTTATGTGCCCCATGAATAATGTTTTAAGTAAGTTTCTGGACAGGTTATTTCTTCTTCTCCTTGATGAAATTCTTATTTATTCTAAGAATGGGGTAGAACATGTGGAACAATCGAGGTTGACTTTGAAATTGCTTAGGAAGCATAAGTTGTATGCAGGGTTGAGAAACTATGAATTCTATGAAGATAAAATTCATCATTTGGGTCACATTATCTCAGATAAAGGAATATCTATAGACCCTGAAAAGATTGAGGCCATGATGAGTTGGATTGCTCCAAGAAAGTTAACAGCTGTAAGATATTTTGTGGGACTTGCAGGGTATTACAGGAAGTTCACTGAAGAAGATTCTGCAGGAATAGTTGAATCTATGTATAGGATGATAAATCATGGATGTGAACTTGTAGTTCCATGAGGAAATGTCCCTTGTGTGTATGGGCATACACATGAGGACTTCCTGAAGACTCATGTAGAATGAGTTGACCAGAGCAGTATGGTTGTGCCCATTGAAACCCAAGGCAGGAAGTGGCCATGTGCCATGAGAAGGATCTCATGACGAAGAACAGGTTTTGAAACTTCAGATTGCAAGTTTTTCTGTTGATTATGGGAGACTGCGATCTCCTGTGATGGTTTTTAATCATGCTAACAATGGATATGCTTGTCTTGCATTGCTGATGTTTGACATTCCCTGTTGCTAGCTGTGACTGTTTGGATGATTTAAAATTGTGTCAAGATGACATGTTGTATGTGGATGTCCAGGTTTTGGGCATCATGCGTAAGTAAGGGATGATTACTTCCACTTGCAAAAGCCAAACAATATGAGGATGGCCTCATGGCTGTAAAAATCTGATTTTCTACAGGAAGCAGAATTGCGAATTCATATTTTTATTTTGACTATCAATGTTATTGATCGTTTGATATTCGGAAAATCATGTATGCATGAAATAGATTTGAAAATCTATGATTAAAATTTTATGATGACATCTCATGTAAAATGCATACTTGTATGTAACGCAAGTGAGATGGTGAAAGTACACCCTTGGAGTACATAGCTTCTCGAAAGGATGTGTTTTGGATACATAGCTCCTCGGAAGGATGTACTGGGTGTACATAGCTCCTCAGAAGGATGTACTGGGTGTACATAGCTTCTTGGAAGGATGTACTGGGTGTACATAGATTCTCGGAGGGATGTGTTGGAAATAGGTTTGGAAATCTATGACTGAATTTTTTTTTTATGATGACATCTCATATGAACTGCATGCTTGTATGTAATGTAGATGAGATGAAGAAAATATGTACTGGGTGTACATGGCTTCTCGGAAGGTTGTACCGGGTGTACATGGCTTCTTGGAGGGATGTGTTTGGAATAGGTTTGGAAACCTATGATTGAGATTTTTTATGATGAAATCTCATATGAACTGCATGCTTGTATGTAATGCAGGTGAGAAGATGAAAATATGTACTGAGTATACATGTTTCCTCGAAAGGGTGTACGGGGTGTACATAACTTCTCAGAGGGATGTCTTTGGAATAGGTTTGAAAACCTATAATTGAAATTTTATAATGATACCTGATGTAAATTGCATGTCTATATGTAACGCAGGTGAGACAATGAAAACATGTACAAGGAATACATGGCTCCTTTGGAAGGATGTACTTTGGTACATAACTTCTCCCCCCTACTAGCTAGGCACCGGTATGCATCACTAGGGACACCCAAGGTGTAAGACATCCAGTTAGACTTCTTTTCGCACACATTCACGTCGTAAGGGGACTGTCACGAGATTGGGGGCTCCGTGAAGAGAATAACCCCTAGGTATTATGATGTCTGGAAAGGAAGCGCATGACCCTTGGTAAGCACTTGGAGGAGGTGTTGGGATTTGAAGCGGGGTTGATCGGATCTCGGTTGAGAGATGCTATACAGATAAGTATTGGATTACATGGAAAATCCTGGTTGAATTTCTATAATTACACATGTGCATAATGATTCAACTAAGATTTTGAAAATATCGTTAAGAAATAAATCTTGCGAAAATGAATTTGACATGTGAGTTAATTTGTTATGGTTCCTGGAAAGGAAGCACCTGGGAATTGGTAAGCACTAGAAGAAGTGCCAGGCCTGTAAACTGGAGCTGCCATTGAGCACGCAAGGAGGTGTTAGAATCTGAAGCACGAGTGACCAGATCTCAGTTGGGAGAAGTTCTTAAGATAAGTATTTGGGTTACTTATAAAACTTTTGTTGTTATTGATTTTCTTTAAATATACATGAGCATATGATGCAACCATGGTTTTTGAAAATCTTGTTATAGATTGCATCCTATAGGAATGAATCTGACATATGAATTAAATTCATTGTGGTGTTTATAAGAGAAGCACCTGAGCTTGGTAAGCACCTAGGGAAGGTGCATGCTCTAGAACAAAATTGCTATTGAAGCACCCGAAGAGGTGTCGGGCTCAAGAACGGAGCTATCAGACCTCGGTTGAGAGGTATTTTCAGGTGATCTGAGGCTTGCATAAATTTGGCTACCCTTTAATGCACACCCATGTGTGGGGTGGGGTAGGGTTGTGAGTGCCATGGTTGTATAAAGCCCAGTTGGACACTTGTGGAACCAAAATAAGATACTTATGCAGATGAGTATTTGGTTCACTTGGCAACTTTTTGTTGATTTTATGTCAATATACATGTGCATATGATTCATCTATGATTTTGGAAAATCTTGTGAATACTGACATGAGAATTGACTCATTTCTTGGGGCTTGAGCATAGGTATTGTTGGTTTCCAAAGACATTGGAAATGTTCCAAGATGAGGAGAAGGATTCCCCAAGACCAGAAAAATATCCTGTGGTGTGTGCTGATGCATGCAAGCAAGGACTTGGAAGAGTTCCAGATCATGCCATTGGATAGATAAAGTTGCAGAGGAAGCACTGCGGTCCTGAAGAGGCTACATGGGAGATGGAGGATGCCATGTGATTGGCACATCCATTTTGTTCAAGTTTGTAGAGCACTGAGGGCGGTGCCAGTGTAGAAATTATTAAATTATTGTAAAGCACTGAGGACAGTGCTATTGAAGGGGGAGGGGAATGTAACACCTTGGTTTTGACCCCGTGGTATTGAATTGCATATGATGTAAATATTGTATTTAATCATGGTGTGGAGCTCAAGGAAAAGGCCCCACCATGGATTTAGTATTTTATGTATATCGACAGTTAAAAATCGTTGCTGATGGTTTATGTGCTAGCCAGGCACGATATGTTTAAGACATCACGTAAAATGCAAATTAATAAAAATACCACAACTAGCTATGTGCTGCAACGTTAAAGAGATGGGGGCATGATTTCATAAGGAATAGGGGGGGGGATAATCAAACCCCTGGGCCATGGGGAAAAGCCAAATGTCTATGAGAGAACCCATTAAGCTATCAACTACCCTTTTTGTCTTTATGCCTAGTCATCTAAAGTTGGTGAAGGAAGTTATTGCCTTGGGATGGGCAAGGCATGGGAGTCAAATTCGTATTGGGGAGGCCACCCATTTTTCGAAAAATGAATTTCGACTTATGGGCCAAGTAAATACTTGGAAAAGGAGGCCCAAGCCATTATGCACCCATACGTTTTCTTGCTCATGCAGCTGGAGATAGATGGGGCATTCTCCCTCACAATTTATGTTGTTTTCTCATTCCCCCATGGCTGGGGATTTCGTTTTTGGTATGGATGTATGGATGTATGAATGTACATCAGTGATGTCAGTTTGGGGGATTTCAGAGGTCGTTTTTTCCTCCCTCACGCAGCTAGAGCATGCTGTGCGTTTGCCTCACGTTTTTACGTTGTCTCCTCATTCCTTCATGCCTAGAAAATTTGTTTTTGTTGTTGTTCAACGAATGTGCAGAAGAGAACCATGGTTTGGGGGTTCTAAGAGGTCATTTTTGCCTCCCCCACGCAACTGGAGTTTGCTGCGCATTTCAATTACATCTTTATGTTGTTTCCTCATCTTCTCCCTGCCCAGAAATTCATTTTTGGTGTTTCAAAGTGCCTGGGAAGATAGATTTATGAATTTTGGGGTTTAGGGAGGTCGTTTTTCCCCTCTAATGCCCATGGAAATTTTGTGAAGTTGTATTCACTATTGGAGTGTTGTTTTCCTTTCCTGACTAACTTTATACGAAATTGAATTGAGATCATGTGCTTTTAGAGAACTTTGGTGGAATTTTTGAAGCCGAGCAGATGGAAAATGGTTCATCCCTGAAGTAATAGCCGTTTGAATATGTGACATTTTTACCATATGTCATATTATTTTACTTATTTATTTGGAATTGTTAAACAATGGGTTGATAAAGATTTGAACATATGACCATTTTACAATATATTATATTTTTTCCTACACCTTTATATCCTGTAGTTTTTCTCCTTTTGGAGCATAAAGTAAAATAAAAATTAAGATACAAAATACAAAGTAATTTTAAATATATATAAAAACAATTTCAACAAAGTGAAATAAAAATTGAGACACAATATACAAGGTAATTTTAAATATATATACAAACATTTTCAACAAAATGAAATAAAAATTAGGATATAATATATAAGTAATTTTAAATTATATAAAAACAAAAAATATATATTCACCATAATTAGATTAGAATAGTTGAATAAATAAAGACAATTATGTATTTTTATAAAGATTTGATCAAATCAAACTTGTAGTAAAAATGTATTTTTTTTCTCTACTCAAATTCCCCATCTTAATTCTCATCCGGTATGTCCTACATTTTAGTTATGGTTTTGCTTTGTCATCCAATCCCTGAACATGCCATACTTCTTTCCTAATGAGCATAAAATAGCTTTCTTAACTAGTGTATTTATTGGTATTAACACTAGTTTGAGGTTGTCTACCAGGCTTTGGAGCCATTTTTCTTTATAATTTCCATAAAAAAATGGTCATTAAAATTAATCCAAAGTTTTACTCACAATTAATTAAACAAGTGGTACACAATATTTTTGCACTATCCACCTGTCATAATTAAAATTACCAATCCATCTTCATGGTGAGGGTAAAGGAGAGATTGATAACATGAACAAATAAAAAGTAAGATATGTAACATAAAAAGTGACCTATGAAAATGCAAAGTGATATGAAAAATTAATGTTAGAATTTTAAGTGGTTAAACTTACTACCCAACTAAGGTTGCTCTTAATATCTCATTTACAGTGAGTTGGAAAGATGCAATATTACAAAAGTTCATTTTCTTTTATCTCTCCACCATTTTTTTCAATCTATGAGCTTAAATATCGAGCCTCTTTTCCTTTCCTTTTGGATGAGATTAAATAATGGTTTATAGTTTCATTTTCTTTTATCTCTCCACCATTTTTTTCAATGTGAGCTTAAATATTGAGTCTCTTTTCCTTTCCTTTTGGATGAGATTAAATAATAGTTTATAGGCATTTTATATTAAAACAAGTAGATATATTTTAAATAACATTACTATTCTTTATTATGAAATAGGAATGATATTTTTTTTAATAAAAAAAACTATACTTTATAGAGAAAAGTATATGAAACCGGGTAGAATTTTACAAGCTAACACAAACATCATACTTCTAACGATACTAGTCATTGATAGCCCAAAAACAACTAGAAAGAGGAGATTCAATCACCAAGAGGCAGCAGAAAGAAACGACTATCATTTACAAAGCCAAATACATATCTGAGAAAAAAAGTCATTTTTGTTGAAAATATTTGGTGAAATAAAGTGAAATCCTGGTTTTTCATTGTTGGATTATGAGTATTTTTATGATGTTATATTTTGATAATTTACGATATGATTTTATGTAATACCTTTAAGTACAAATTTTAAACCGAATAATATAATATATTAATAATCAAATAGAATGGGTTGCTCTTTTGTAAGTGGCTAAGTTAATAACCTCTCTAAACCCATCAAATGCTGCCATTTTTGGAAACTCTAAGATTGTATCTTATTAGTATGATATGAAAATGCTGGATAAGGTAGAACCAAAACCCGAGATAACTACATAAATGGATTTTGGTCTTAGTATATCTCTTCCAAAAGTTATCCTTTTTCCACATTCTAGGACACAACAATGAAGTGGTAGATAAATTAGCAAATTAAGGAGTTAAACTAGTTCCAAGCATGATTGTTGAAAATGAATGTTCCCCTAAAAGGAAATGGTTTCCATAGCTCATTGTGCATGGAGCGTCGACATAAGACTTAGAGGAAAGTAAAGCTCTCTTAAGGAATTTTTTAGAGGCTACATGAAGCAGTTGGATTAAAGGTGGCAGAGATGGAATTTTGAAATGATATGCAGTTGGAGATGGTACACTCTTCCCATGGGTCTTTATTTTTGTCGCATGCAAGTAGTCTTACCTTCTCATACAAATAGTATAGACCTCTATGCAGATTAATATGGGAGAAAAGAATGGAGGTCATCCTGAGAGTGATCCTAATTTTCATTCTGCTAAGGTTGAGCAAACTTTTTCTATAGGGAAAATCATTCAGATTATCATTTCCCAGTTGAGACCAAAGAAGAATTATCTTAATCTCTCACAAATTTGTCTGTTTGGTATGTAGTTTTCGACAAATTTGAGGGGTTATTAAAGCCCGAAAGTTTTAATCTCCCAAGTCTAGATTTTTCCTTGGAAGTGGAGAGCTTTGGACAAAGCCTGAATTTCGGAAGTAGGCACACATGTGGCCACGTTGTAAAAGTTGCATTCAACAAGTATAATACAATGACATCCTAGAGGGAGTTATTTAGTGGTATTGGAAATGACTTCTTGGACTTCAAGCACATGCTAATCCACATTACCCACATGCTAATCCATGTTATTTAGTGTTTCTTTTTCTATTAAGGAAATATGTGTGAATCCATATTACCCACATGATAGCATGTTTTGTCAATGTCTATGGCAATATGGTCCGTGAGTCCGATTTTGGCCTCTTCTGGGATTACATTTTGAATATTTGTTTCATTGGAAAACATAGTAATTTTTGTAAATGATGGTTGTTTGTAACCTTTTAATATGAAACTCAAAACCGTTCCTATTTTTAAAAAAAATCTGAAAGTCATAAGAATGAAAATAATTTTGTTAAACAAATGGTGTTTTGATATTCTTCATATGCACAATTGTTTAATTTGCTTGGCATCATGGTTATGACAAGTAGTGAACAATGTTTGGAAATGGATTGATTTGGCACAAAAAATTTATTTGAAGATGCAAGGTAGAGAATTGAGAGGGGACACACACATCATTGTCTATGTCTCCTTGACCCATGGATGAGAGGAAAGGAGTAATGATAGAAATGAATAGTTGGCACTAGTTAATCAATTTCCCCAAACATCTGTTGTTTGTTGTCACTAGTACTCACCATAGTCGAAGAACTCATTAAAAATTCCAAAAAGAAGTTGACAGTTGTAGGATTGAAACAAAAATGGGTGCATGTATACCATGTGGATGATATATTTGATGTTAGAGCCTTCATGCTTCTTGAAATGGTCATATTTTCTTGACAAATTGACTATTTCATAGAGGAGAGGATCCATATGTGGGGCAAGGACCAAATGTGGAGATAGGGAGTGGTGGGGGTACACTCCAATCTTAGAAAAATCAGATAACATAAGTGGTTCGTAAAAGTACAAGTTATGTACAAGTCATTCTTAATATTTTCTTGTATTTAAAATTATATATAACAAAAAAAAATTTCTACATTTTGAAATAAAATGAATAATTTTAAATTTAATTTTAAGTCACATGCACTTTTAGTCACATCAATGTTTATCTATTGGTCCCGGTCCAAAAAAATACTATATATGAACAACTTGGAACTTTGTGGTTGGAATGACATCAATTTGGAATTGTCACCCCTCAAGACCAATATGGTTAGATAGAGAACATGAAAAAGTATATGTGATAAAAATTTGGAGGAAAAAAGATCGAACGCATGGAGAATTAAGTTCAAGAATCTTGTGCACTATGCGCAGGTAATTAGTGAGGGTCGAGACCTGCGCGAGGGGTGGACTAGCCGATCTCTGCAAGTAGCCCCTCTGCTTTGCAATTTGGATTGAAGTCCCTATTGATTTTTGCTGGCTTCATGGATTCTTGTCCGCCAGATCCACCTATGGAAGAACCTCGTAGTAATCTGGATCTAGCTTTCCAGGCCTTGGTTGCCTCCATTACGAACCTCCCCGCGGCACATCCTCCAATCTATAACTTTGTGAAGCGAGTAGCAGTGCCAAAAGTCCAAATCATGTCGACAGCTTCACGAATGAAAGGTCTAGCTTGAGCAAGAGAGGTCTAATAGGATAGTTCTCAGGGATATGGCCATTGATGAAATCCATGGAGATATGGATCTCCAAAAACTGGATGCCTCTCATGACTGGGGGTTTGCAACATTGTTTCTGTGGCAAAGGATTTTACACCTTACTGTTCGAAAACAAAGAAGACAGAGATCTTATTTCTGAAATGGACCGTATTTCATGGGCCCCCGAGGCTTATATCTCAACCGATGGACCCTATCCTTTGATCCAGAAAAGGATTTCCCTTAATCAGTGCGGTCTGGGTTCGATTACCTCATCTACACCTCCATTGCTGGAATGATGAAGCCCTACAATCAATCGAGAACTCTTTAGGCAGATACACAGACAAAGCTGAACCAAAAGGCCCTCTATTCTCCTGTGCGAGGATCTGCGTAGAGGTAGACCTAGATAAATGATTGCTAGAAGGAGTTGATCTATAATGGACGGATGGGAATTCTACTAGAAGGTAGAATATGAACAACTACCATTCAAATGCAGTAAATGTCATGAATACGAACACTTCGTAAAGAACTGCCCTAAGTCTACTCAGGAAGAAGCTGAAAAAATTTCGGAAGAAGGACGACATCAAACAAAGAGAGGAAAAAAACAAACCCTAACTCTACCAGTAACTCCAGAAAAGGTTAGGAAAAAACCTAGGACCAACCTACTAAATGCAAAGGAACCTTCCTGAACAATCAATTTGATGCCCTCCAAGCTAAAGAAGGGGAAATTCCCAATCTAGAAATCCATAACAAGGAAGATAGAATAGAAAGCAGCAAGACCCAGACCTCGACAACAATCTCCCCAATAGTGGTAGAAGAGGTATCAGAGAAGGTTCCTAATAGGTCGGTCTCCCCTGGAGGAACTTGGGCAGATATGGTGGTAGAAGATGAGGAGAACACTTTGAAAACAGATGAAAGATCGCCTTCCCCCAGAGGAACATGGAAGAAATGGTCAGGCATAGCAATATCTACCCAAAATATGCATCCCCAGGTTGATCATCATCTCAAGAAACCTAGAAAAGAACAGGGCAAGGACCATCCCAAGCCATAAGAGGAAGAAAATCTCAGAGGCAACAAGGCGAGAAAGAGGTATAAAGATAATTAGAATTAGGAAGACAACTCAACATAGAAGATACCAGACTGCTTCAGAATGTTTAATCCTCTGGAGCCAAAGACTTCAGATCTTGAGCATGATCTCATATATTCAAGAAACAATGAATCTAGTATCTTGGAATTGTAGAGGTATGGGAGGATCAATCGAGGTAGAAGCTCTGAAAAACATCATAAACACTGAGAAACCAAACATTCTGCTCATCCAGAAGACTAAGATGCCAGAAGATGAGGTATTGAGCAGATCATCCCTCTTCTGGAAATTTAGGGCTGGGAAGACCATCAGTTCTAGAGGCGCTTCAGGTGAAATAGAAACCTTCTGCATATAAGATAAATTCAATATCAAATCAACAAAAGAAAACACACACTGGTTACTAGTAGAAGTGCAAAACCAAAGCAATCAGGAAATTATTTACATTTGCAATGTATATGGGCTGACCCATTATAGAGAAAAAATGGATTTCTGGGATTCTTTACTCTCCTTAAAAGCATATGTGCATGGGAAAGACGTTATCATTGCTGGATATTTCAATACAAACAAAACCGAGTTTGGAAAAAAGAGGAGGTTCGATCATTAGAGACTCCTTTAGCGAAAAGCTCGAAGATTTGATGGCAGATCTAGATCTATTGGATCTTATGCCCAAATATGGGAGATTCACCTGTAGCAACAAGTGAACCGTACCAAGGCACATTGCAGTAAGACTAGACCGTTTTCTGGTAAGTACATCCTTCTTCCAAAAATATTTTCTTCCTACTTCTAACATTATCTCTTCAGCTACCTCTGACCATAAGCCTATCTCCCTCACCTTCAACCTTCCTATAAACCTGGGGCATATTCCCTTCAGGTTTAACCCTCTATGGTTGAACAACGCCAAAACTTTAGATCTTATTCACACAGCCTGGAACTACTCTTTTTCCAGATCCCCCAGCTTCATCTGGTAGTCTAAGCTTAGGGTTGTCCGCTCTTCCTTGAAAAAATGGGCAGCGACCTCCTACTCAAAACTTGCCATTGTAAAAAAAATCCTTCAATCAGATTTGAACACCCTTCACTCTAAAATGGATAAAGAAGAGATCACCCATGAAATCTTATCTCATGAGAAGGCCCTATATAGTGAAATTCTAAAAGCTGCCAGACATGAAGAAGTGTTCTAAGAATTAAATCTCGCCAACTTTGGTTAAAGGGAGGAGATGCAAATACTAGCTACTTTCATAAACAAACCAAGATCAGAATGAGCTACAAATTCATCAACGAATTGAAAAACAACAATAACCAAACTATCTCCGGGTAAGAAAATATCAAGAAGCTGGCATTGCAACACTTCAACCAACTGTATTCTGACAAAGGCGAGACAGATCCTCTCTCTCAAGAGGATCTGCTTTCAAGAATTCATTCCAGTATTTCTGAAGAAGAGAACAAGGAGCTAGGAAAGTCGATATTTGAAAATGATATTATTGAAGCAATATGGACCCTCCACCCTGATAAATCCTCGGGTCCTGATGGGTTTACGATCAATTTCTCTTGAGATGCTTTGGGCATCATCAAAGAAGATCTAAAGAAAATGCTAAACTAGACCAAAAAAAAAGATAAAATCAGAGGAGCCACCAATTCCACCTTCCTCGCTTTGATCCCAAAAGAAAAAAATCCTCTTTTGATTGAAAGGTTCTGCCCCATCTCCTTATGTAACACCTCTTATAAAATTCTCACCAAAATCCTTCCTACAAGAATGAAAAATATCATGGAAAAAAGTCATTTCAGAAACACATGAAGGTTTCATTGATGGAAGGCAGATCATTGATATCATAATCATAGTCCAAGAGGCCATCCATTCAAGTTTGGAGAGCAAACATCAAGGAATGGCAATCAAGATGGATATGGAAAAGGCTTTCGAAAGGGTCAATCACTTCTTTTTATTTGAGATCATGCTCAAAATGGAATTTTCAATTTTTTTTTGCAGATGGATCAAAGCTTGCGTTGGTAGCCCATGGATTGCGTCGCTTGTCAATGGTATACTGACAGGATTCTTTCAAGCCTCCAGAGGACTCCGTCAAGGCTGCCCGTTATCCCCTCTCTTATACCTCATTGTAGGTGAGTCTTTGAGCAAGAAGCTACAAGCCCTGCAAAACAATGGAGAACTCAGAGGTCTAAAAATTGCCAGAGGAGTAAGAAACACCAATCATGCTCAGTATGCAGATGATACTATTCTTCTAGGTGGAGCCTCCCTCATAAATACTGAAAGATTTAAAGATGCCATCTCCATCTTTCTTAAAAATTCAAATGGGAAAGTTAATACTGTCAAAACTAAAATCTATGGCTGGAATTGCCCTGCCAGAACCATGGCCAGGATAGCCAGGATGCTAGGATATGAAGGCAGCATAAAATGGAACTCCTTCAGATATCTTGGAATCCCAATTCACAAAGGGAGTAAAAAAAAGTAGATTGGAAAGATCTGGTTCAAAACATCAAGAATAAAATTCATTCTCTGGGAGCCATATGGCTCAACCTGGCAAGGAAACTGACGCTCATCAATGTTGTTCCAGCAGCGTTTCCTATCTTCACATGTTCCATCTCGTTAGCACCCAATTCGATTATCTAGGAGATCGGGAAAGAGCTTAGACACTTCCTTTGGCAGGGAGGAAAACACAACAGCTCTAAGAAGCTGCATCTCATCAATTGGGACACGATTTGCAGGAAAAAATATAATGGAGGAGTGGGTGTCAAAGAATTGGTTGCCATGAACCTTGCGTTAGGTGAAAAAATCATTTGGCAAATGATTTCAGGGAATAGATTCTGGTGGAAGGATGCATTAAGGAAGAAATACCTCAATGGGAACATAGACATATGCTTGACATTCATTCCAAATAATCAAAACGTGTCTCCAATCTGGAAATTCTGTCAAAAATTAGCTTTCGTCATCCAAGATGATCTGCGATGGTCAACTTGTAACGGGAGAAAAATCCAGATTTGGGAGGACTGCGTGGGAGTTGCACAATAACGTGACAGATTCGTTGATCTAAAAAGATGGATGGATACTCAAGAAGTCTCCACGATCAGTGACTTATCGAGCTGGCACAATAGTGGAAGATGGGCAAGATGGAGAACATTGGAAACGCTAGACCATTTGAAGATGGATTACAATCAGCTGCAGTCGCTCCTCCAAGGCTCACTGCTGATCCACATCAACTTAAAAGATTCCGGAAGCTAGGGAAATACAGGAATATACACAGTTAAAGCTGGATACAATGCAATTCAAAATAATAACAGAAAGAGGGAATCTGGAAAAATGTATGGAACGTTGATGGACTTCCTAAAATTAATATTTTTGTTGGCTCTTAGTTCACTAAAAAATTCTGACAACAGAGAATTTAAAAAAGGGGGGAGTTGAATGACCATCTCGTTGCATTATGTGCAAAAATGCGGAAGAAACGCAGAAGCATCTCTTTCTTGATTGCTCCTTTGCTAATGAGGTTTGGTGCTCAGCTCTTAAAGAGATTCATTTTAATATCATTCTTCCTACAAACGGGAAAGATCTTTTCGCTTGCTGGAAAGACTATTACCAAGGTTCTTTGTTTAAGAAACCAAATTTATCGAGAGCATGGATTTCGCTCCCAAAATATGTCTTTTGTAAGATTTAGATAGCTAGAAACAAAGGCTTATTCGAAAACCTGAATCATTCTCTGGATAGAGTCTCCTCCTCTGGCAAAGCATTATGGGTTGAAGCTCTTTTATCTAATGGATTGCGGCACTTACATCTTGAACCGTTGAACTCCAATGAGAAAAGTTGGGATAGAGATCTTCTTTGCTCCCTCAAGTCTTCTCCGACAAATGCAAAAAAACCCAACCCTTTAAGATGGCAGATCCAAAAGAACCCATAATCTTTCAGCAATTGGACGACAAAATTGGATTGTCATACTCTGTTTTTCGATGGGGCCTCCAAAAAGAATTCGGGATTGTTAGGTGCGGGAGGGGTAATTTTTGATCCGTGGGGGAACAAACTGAAAGATTTTGCCTAGGGCATTGAAAGGAACTCCAACAAATATGCGGAGTGGCTAGCTTTACTGAAAGGGTTGGACATTGCTATCACTCTAGGAATCAAAGATCTAGTAGTGTTCGGGGATTCACTGCTAGTCATAAGAGAGGTAAGGAAGCTGGTAAAAAATTATAAAAGTCCTTCCAACAAAATGCATCACATTTTCATCAGTCTTATTAATGAATCTAACGCTGTCAACTTTCTTCATATTCTTCGAGCAAACAATCAATTTGCAGATCAAATGGCAAACTCAGGAGTGCAACTTGACTACGGTTGCATGATTAGCAATGGGAACACTTCCGAGCGTTGCTGGGTCCCTTGATTCTGGAACAGTTTTGCCTTTCAACCATTGAAGAACCCTTTTTGCTGACTTTGATGGGATTTAGGACAGATGCAAGCTTTTCTCTGCTATGTTCATCTTTTGTCTTTTCATTCTTGGGAAATTTGTAAAAATCTATAGCCATCTCAGATTAAGAAAGTTTAGAGATAAGATTCACTTTGTAAGAGAAGAGCAAGATATTATGGTTTTTGAATTCCAACGGATTCAATCCATAAATCTACTACTATAATTTTTCTTCTTCTTTTTTAATACAATTTACGATTACCCGTTCTTGTTAAAAAAAAAAAGTCACAAAAATTTAGGTGCAACACTTCTGGTGTCTCTCCCCTAATTATATATAGTTGATGGTCACCTCGAAACAAATAAAGGTGACATAAACCTATTTATATTTACAACGCAATTTATAGGCAACTGACCCATGTACTCATTCATGAAATCGTCATTAAATGATTGACATAAACTCTACTACCATTATCAATTCACGTGATTATAATTTCACATGTGGCAGGCAAAAAGAAAGTGACAAGAAAACATCAGAAATGAAGACACAAAAATAATGAGATGGCGATGGAGGAAATAACAATATATCCTTTTCATTATATAGCTTTGGCTATATTTGCAAAAGGTATTATATAATCCCTTAACCTAATAGTGAAAAGATGAGGAACAAATAATTTTGAAACTCCATTTTCGTGCAAAGATACCTTTGAATTTCATATTTAAATACTAGAAAGGCTCTAGTTGAAGGGCAGTTGGATTAGTTGAAACCTAGATTATGAATTTAAAATGATCTTGTAATCATGATCTTTATTCACGGTATCGAAAGGTATACTTAGGTGCAGAAGAAATATAACGATCGACCAAAATGTTCTATTGTCATCGGAATTTGGCATACCAAAAATTGAAGAAATTGTAAATTTTGTTGTTTAAATTGTAATTTAGATAATTTTGGTGGTTTCAAAATATGCCATTTAGTCTAGAATGACGATTGTTAATTGTTGAGATCGCGAAATTGCAAAAACTGAAAACTCTCCGTCAAATTTTGATCGGTTTCATTGAAAAAATGACTAAAAAAGTGGGGTGTTTTACTTAGCCAATCCTATGCGCCTAGGTGTATGCGACACATGCATACAAGAGTGGTGATTGTAGATGGCCTGAAAATATATGACTGAGTGGTCAAACTAACTACAAAGAAAGGCTGGGGTAGGAGAGTCAAGTTCACCGTGCATGAAGCTAGTTCATAGTTGGGCCATGGTTGTAGCTTATTATGTAGTCTAACTACACCAACAACAAGTATATAATGTCCCTTGAAATCAAATGAAGATGAGATGGATAGGTTTCGCTTACGAGGCACAGCCATCTATCATCGCCCTGGGATTGTAATATCTTTTTTAATTGACTAGTTTGGGGTGCACACTTGCTTTATAAGTTTGGTACATGGGATCAGGTAGGATCCATACATTGTAAAAAAGGTTGCATGTGACGAGGTCAAATTTATTTAGGTCCCTCAAGTTGAATATATTGAACACCATTAGAAATGTGAGGAAGTGCCAAAATTTTCCATTGAAATATAAAGAGAATTAATAGATAGTTATATGAAAATTCAAAATTTTCTAATGTTTGACGCTTTGTTAACTATAGTAAAATATTATAGAAAAGAGAAAATAATGTATTCTTGTGGGCTCCGAGTCATAAAACCAAACCCTATCTAGAATTCATAGTACTAGGCACACCCGATTACAAATAGGCTACCATTGTTCACAATCCTTGGAATATTAGGTACTATAGAATAATTCTTTCTAATGGATGAATAGTTAAATAACACATTTATACACCTCTCTTGAATTGTCATCCAATAATTTGAAAGTAACCAACCATAATGTAGTCTACCAACATCAAAGGAGTCTGAGTTTTGAACCAACCCATAGCATTTTAATATTTTTTTATTTCTATCTCAAGGATTTTGGTCTCATTGCTGCACCTAGTATCTTGTATCATCCTCTTACATATAGGGATCTACATTGATTGAAAGT
>LPNX010036607.1:18997-62964 GCA_001517045.1 Pseudotsuga menziesii
AGAAGCAAGAAAGGGCATAACTTACTTGAGAGATGACATCTTCAAAAACCTCATAACCCTCAGTCAGCAACGAAACTACCGTGATCAACCACCGAATGCAATAATGTTTGGGGTGGCCACTCTCCTCCCAAACTAATTCCCCAACAAACTGCTAAGGGCCCTGAGCCCCCAACAGTAAAGTCTATGCTAACTTATCTCTCAACCTCACTCAGCTCCTCAAAACCTCCAACACCCTCCTCTTCCTCTCTCAACACACAATCAAACAACAAGTCACAAAATAATCAACATCAACTCATATTTCCTTTCACAAACTAACCAAGCATGAATGAATCATTCCCCTAATATCCAAGCATGGAATATAACAATCCCCCAAACTAATCGTCTTCTCTTTTAATTCATTTTTATTTATTTATTATAATATAATTTTTATACTTTATTACTAAGTTTTGCATAGCTACTTCCAATAGAGGAGGCATATGAACAAATTAGTTTTAGGATGTGTTGTTGCATCTCTACGACCCAGGATAGATCCACCAACCTTACCCCCTCACTTATCCGCTTACTAATGCACCAAACTATTACTTCAACTGGAAAGAAAACAAGCGCTACTAATGCAGAGTGACTCGCACTACGACCTAGGCGGACAAGTTCACTTTGTGATATTTTCCTAACCAGAGAGATTTTCACTCTGTTGATAAGAACTGGTCACCCATGCACTTAACCTAATTTAGGTTAACTGATCTTTTTTTTTATACTTAATCCTAATGCAACCATTTTCCCAATTTATTTATTAAATTATAAGTTGAATTACAATATATAAACTACTCATACTTATATTAATCTAATTATATTTTGCTATTAAAAATAAACTAGTCATATTTATGTAAATCTAATAATTAATCTCAATTAATATGAAGCATTATAGTATAACATATGTTAAAAAATCTCTATTAATTACTTCCCCGTGGCGAAAAATACATATTATGCAGTGTAGCATTTAATGCGACGGCAGTCGCACTATCCGCCGTCGGATCCTTTCCAAAGTAAGATCCGACGGCGGACAGTGCGACCGCCGTCGCATTAAATGCTACATTGCATAATATGTATTTGTCGCCCTTCCCCGTTACTTCCCCGTATTCTCTATCAATATGATGGTCAAAAGAGAAAGTCACTTAGACTACTGAAGTGAAACCAAACCAAACCAAATTCCAATTAAGATATGTGAATGTGGTAAAATACCTTATAATATTTAAATAATAATAAGATGTCCAAAATAACTTTATAAATACTTGTACGCTAAAGGTTGTTATGTACCGCATATATTTATTCTTGAGTATAACTTTAATTGAATTGAGTTATGTGTTCGAGTGTGACTATTTGTAGCACATGTGACATGAAGTACTCATTTGTCAAAGTGTACCATGATTTTTTTGACTATGTAAATTCTTAGTGTGACTCTTTGTTGCACAATGAGCTATACCATGATCTCTTGACTATGTAAGTTTTTAGTGTGACTTATATTGCACTTGACAATAAGCTAGAAATTTAAGTACTCATTTGTCAAAGTGTACCATGATATTTTGACTCACATGTAAGTCTTTGGTGCAGAGGTTCAGCTTTATTATGACAATAATATGGACAAAAAAATATCTAACATAAAAATATAAATATATGGTTTTTTAGAGTTAAATTGCTTTTATAATTATAATTTGATTGTGTTTAGAAACCATTATTATTTATATTAACATAAAGGGATGGCTGAATTTAACCTTTTCTAATATAAAAATTTGAGAATGGGATAGTTTAAAAAACTTATAAAACTTTCAAGATTTCTGAAAATATACTACCAAATTTTTGGTCATCTCGTATTTCCAATTGTACTATCCATTACGTAAAATTTTACAATTTTACAAATTGTCCTAGCAAAAATATGGACTTATAAAACATATAATAATTCAAAAAGAATTTAAATCATGTCTTTAAGGGGCATTCTTCTCCTTGGCTTTTTGCTTTTTTTTTAAAGTAATGGAAGGAAAGAGGCGTCTTGCTTCGAATTTGCTTATATTGTTGTTTCATTGTACCTTCTTGCATTGCTTCCACATGGTCTTGTCCAAGGGAACCAATAGAAATCGCTGAAGGCACACAGTTCCTTAACTCTTTGTAACACCTTGGTTTTGACCTCATGATATTTTGATGGTACATGATGTATATATTGTATTGAGATCATGGCATGGAGATCATGGTTTTGACCTCATGATATTTTGATGGCACATGATGTATATCTTGTATTGAGATCATGGCATGGAGCTCAAGGCCAAGGCCTTGCCATCGATCTGGTATTTTGTATATAGGTGATCAAGGTTGATGCCTAAGGTTATGGTTGTGCTATCCAAATCACAGAGCATTTTTTATGTATCATGTCACTATGCAAATTAATAAAAATACCACAACTAGTTATGGAACTGCAATGTGAAAGAGATGGGGGCATGATTCCACAAGGGATAGGGTGGGGAGTTAGTCAAACTCCTGAGCCAATAGGGTGTGACCAGATGTCAATGGGGAAACCCATGTACCCTCAACTACTTTTTTCCTCTGTCCTCATTCATCAATTTCTTCCAGAAGTTGGTTGAGGCAGTTAATGCCTTGCGCAGAGCAAGGCATGGCAGTCTGATGGCTTGACTCAACAAGCCTGCAGATCTACAGGTCTACAGCCTGCAGATCTACAGGTCTACAAGCCTGCAGATCTACAGGTCTACAAGCCTGCAGATCTACAGATCTACAGGTCTACAGCCCGCGTGGGAATGTGTGCTCATTCCCTCATCCTTTGAGTTGTGTTGAATGTTGGGTCATTCACGTAGTTCAAGAAGCCCGCTAGGGGGGAGTCGTTTTCGTGATCCTACGTGCTGTGCATTTATCCTCCGGCCAAAGAACCATGTTTTGTTCTAGGTTGTTCATCCAGAACCGCAACCAGAACCACGTCTTTGCTCTATATTAGTGTTCTGAACCGTTTACCGATATCCGATAGTCGTGAATCTCACGGGTTGAGAAACTTGTTGTTTTGCTGAGAAATTTGAGCGGTGGAGATCACTCGATTTTACGAAAGAGTGCTCCTCCGAGTTTTTCCCTAGCGCTATTGAGCAGCGTTTCATCTTTCTGAACGGTTGTCCTTTTTACCTGAGTTGTGGAAGGTGTTTCCGCAAGGGTCTCCTGATCTGTCATAGAGAGTGTGAGCCTGTTTGTTGAATTACACTATGGTTTGCTTTGTTGTGAACCCTTGGTTTTGGGTCTGAACTGTACACAAGCTTGAGGAGTGGAAGAGAAGAGGAATGGGCTTGATAAAACTAATGTAGAGAGGAAACTCAGGAAAGGGTAAGAGTGGATGGTAAATCTTCATTGCATGCACTGAAGAGCACTGGAAGGGAAGACATAGCCCAAGGGACTATGGAGCAGAGAAGGGGATGCTTCCTTGTGTTGGGTGTGTAGGTAATGTGGATCCTAGACCATATAGACCTTATGAGGGTGTCCCTAGCTCTTGAATGAGCATGGGGGATTCACATTTTGACCAATATCCTACCACGTTAGTTCATATTGCGGGTTTTAAATTTCTTAAAAGTTAGGCCAATATCTTGTGAGTATTGGGGGGGATGAGGTGTTTAGGGTCGGGGGTTAAGGGGATTTATAAGGATTAGGGTATAAAAAGGGGTGGTGGGAAGGTTTCATGTATTGGGAGGGGGTTTAAACAAAAGGAGTTTAGACCAATATCTACATAAATTAAGGGTATTCTTTAATATTCCATGATTGCACGTGCTATGTGAGAGGTTCACTGAGTGAAGCCCTCGTGTGAATGAGCCACTAGCTTAGTCGTTCTACCTTTCCACTTCCTTAACAGCCTGATAAACCCAACTTGGTGTTGGATTGGTTGTGTCTTGTTGTGTTTTGGCCATGTGAAATCCTTGGAAGGACAATCTAAGAAACCCACTGTGAATGATGGGTTGGCTAGGTGCCTGATGAACCCATTTGTGGCTTGGTTGGTCTTGATTTTGGAAGTTGGCTTGATTGTGAATAGTCTGATAAACCCAACTGTTTGCTGGCTTGGCTGAATAATCCTGATAAACCCAGCATTGGGTGGCTTGTAAGCTTGCATCTTGATAAACGCAACTTGGGGTTGGCTTGGTTGGACAGTCTGATAACCCCAATTGAAGGTTGGCTTGACTGTGTGTGTGCTTTGGTCTGGTTGTGTGTAATTTTTTTGTTCCCTAGTTCCTTGTGGGAATCATGCCCAAATCGGGGGTGGTTGTGTGTTGAGAGGTTAATGAACACACTGGCCTATGGTTGGGTGGAACGTTGCAGTGACATAGCTAGTTGCAGAACATCTTAATCATCAAGATAAGTATCTTTGTTATGCTTATTTATGCCATACATTTACTTATGAGTTGTTATGTTGAATGCTTGATTGATGGCTAAGTAGAAGTTTACTTTTGTTATGTTTGCCTGCATTTTACTTCTGTACATACCTTGTGTTTTTGTGATGCATTTGCTTAAGTTCATGGAGGCTAGAAGCCTGCTACAGGGCCAAAAACGCAGCCAAGGTAAGAATCATTGAGTTTTCGCTTCTTGGCATCCGCCCGTGGAAGGTGAAAGGCGGAGAGTGGAAGTGCGGGAGGCGGAAGGAGGAAGAGAGATTAAGTATTGCCCATTGAACTTTATATTTATAATTTCTGATTTCTAAGGTCGGAAGGGCGGAAGTGCAGAAGTGTGGAATGCAGACTGGGAAAAGATAGGTTCAGTGCAGAAGAAGTCATTCCGGTCGTAGAAGGGATCTGTCGAGGGCGGGATGATTGTTACAGTGATGTACAGGGGTTCCTAATCCTGGAAATGAAGGTGGAAGTGTGATTTGACTTTCATGCCCAGTGTCTCAAAAGAGAACAAGTGTTCTTGAGGAAGAAAAAAACTTTAATTTATCCGCATTATGGGTACCAGGATGTTACATTGTGGTATAGAGCTTATGGTTACAGCATTGGGACTTGATGGGCCAAGTTGAATAGTAAACAGAGTTGTGGGTAATGGTTTCAACATGTTGTTAGTTGCATAACAAAGAAAACTGCCATGGGTAGTGGGTAAGTGGTTTTGATTCTGAAATTATCTAACAAATAATGTGTTAACACATTTCGTTGATTCATAGTGAAGATTGAAAAAGAGTTGGTTTTGGCTTAGCCATGAAAACCTACGACATGTATGATGCGTGGGGACCCTATGGGCATGGGGAAGACGCCATGGGAGAAAATTTCTGAGTGGGGAATGCTGCCGAGACGGATTCTAATGGTAGAAGATTCTAAGAAACCCCTCCAAACATTGCAGCTACCACGAGAAGCCTGATTAAATATCAGGAAGAACAACATCAGTTGAATGCCGTCATGTTACAGAGTTTGATAGACATTCAACGGTGGATGACCTCTAGGTATTGTATGGTAAAACCAAAAGGTAGTAAGAGCAGTACTAGAAGAAGAAAAATGTCTTCTAGTGGGACTTATGACTCTAAAGGATCCACTGGGGGTTCGAGCTCTTCCTCTCACAGAGGAAAGAGAAAGAGGCGCTATAGGAACAACTTGCATGATGAGTTTAAAAAGGCAAGCCCACCTACCTTTAATGGTGAGATAAAGACTAGACAAGAAGCTGAAGCTTGGCTTCTTGGGATGAAGAAATATTTCCAAGTCCAAGACTACTCAGGAAATATGAAAACTAGAGTTTCCATCTTCAATCTGCATGGAATAGCATCCATTTCGTGGGAGCACCTCAGGCAAGTGAAGAAACTTAATGAAAGGAAGATTACTTGGAAACATTTCAACAAAGAATTCCATGAGTTGAGGTTGGGACAACACACAATGGAAGAGTATGCAAACAAGTTCTTGGAACTTTTGAGGTATGTCAGATATATCAAGGATGATAAGGTAAAAATCCAACATTTTCTAAGTAGGCTACCTCAAGCATACAGAGACATAATTGAGTTTGATGAGCCTAGAACTTTAGTAGAAGCAATAAGGAAGCGGCTAAGTATTGTTATGATCATAATAAAGGTAAGCATGATTACCATAAGTCTTGGAAGGACAAGAAAAACGAAAAGTCTAATCATAGAAAGAAAGGTTTTAAACATTCTAACTTTAGGAATTAGTGAAAGCAACCATCACAAGCTGTGAATAAGCCAGCTAGAGTGGTGGGAGAAAATCCAAGAGATCCACAACATAACAGGGAACCTCTCCAATGCTGGAGATGTGGAGGACCCCACATGCGCATAAATTGTCCCCATGAGGAGGGGTATGTAAGTTCAGCTTACAACATTCATGAAGTTGAAACAATGGGTCAAGTAGCAAGGGTTGTTCCTAGGATTTATGCAGCGCTAGAGGACTGCCAGGCAGATCATCAGTCAACTATGGTTGAGGTTGCATGTAAAATTGTTGAGCAATCTGTTTCTATTTTGATTGACCCAGGATCTACTCACAGTTATATCACTCCTAGAGTAGTTGAGATTTGTCCTTTTAAGAGGTTAAAGCATAATAAATCTTGGTTAGTTCAGCTAGCCACTAGAACTAAGAGAAAGGTTAGTGAAGTGGTAGAGAAATGTCCATTGGTTATGAATGGATTGGTCGCTTATGTAGATCTGATTGTTCTATTGCTTGATTCCTATGATGTTCTCATCGGAATGAATTGGTTGAAATCACATAGAGTAAAGATTGAATGTTATAATAAGAATTTTGAGTGCTTGGATGAGGAAGGCAACTTAAGGGTTGTGAAAGGCATTACAAAGGTGATTTCTGTTGGGCATATTTCAGCCATGCAACTAAAGAAGTTATGTGGGAAAGGTTGCATAATGTATGTAGCTCATGTGTTGGAGGTAGTAGAGAATGAAACTCCTAGGTTGGAGTATTTTCATGTGTTGTAGGAATTCATGGATGTTTTTCCTGATGAGATTCCGGGACTTCCTCCAAGGAAGGACCTTGATTTCACAATTGAACTTGTGCCAGGAGCAGCACTAGTGTCTAAGACACCCTATAGGATGACACCATTGAACTTGTTTTCGTTGATGACATTATTTTTTATTCTAAGAATGAGGAAGAGCATGAGGAACATCTGAGATTGGTATTGCAAGTGCTCGGGGAGCATAATTTGTATGCCAAGTTAAGCAAGTGTGACTTCTACAAAGATATGATTAACTACTTGGGTCACATTATCTCAGATGAGGGTATATCGGTGGACCCTAGAAAGATTGAGGCCATTATGAATTGGCCTACTCCAAGGAATGTGGCAGATGTAAGATCTTTTATGGGCCTTGCAGGTTACTACAGGAGATTCATTGAGGGATTCTCCAAGGTTGCACATCCAATCACTTCCTTACAAAGGAATGGGATCAAGTCTGAATGGACACTCGGGTGTGAAGAAAGCTTCCAGCAGTTGAAGCATATTCTTATAAGTGCACCAATCTTGAACATTGCAGACCCAAAAAAAATATTATTTGGTGTGCACTGATGCATGCGGTCAAGGACTTGGAGGAGTCCTTATGCAAGACAGACATGTGGTATGTTACGAGTCTAGAAAGTTAAAAGACCATGAGAATAATTATGCCATTCATGACTCAGAAATTGCAGCCATAGTACATGCTCTCAAGATGTGGAGGCATTTCTTAATGGGCATAAAATTTGAGTTAAAGACAGACCATTGTGGTATGAAATATTTGTTTGATCAGCCAACACTAAATGCTAGACAAGCTAGATGTCTGGAGTTTTTATGTGAGTTTGATTTTGAAATAAAACACATAAAAGGAAAGGAGAATAAAGTGGTTGATGCAATCATCAGGAAAGTGCATGAAATGCATGTGGAATCTCTTAGTATTTTCCAATCAAATCTGAGACAACTGATTGTGAATCATATTGCTGAAGAGAGTCGTATGTGCAGGTCAAGGATAAATTGCAGAAATAGAACTTGAGAAGAGATACAAGGGATATAAATTGGAAGAATATGGGATTCTTACCTACAAGAACAGAATTTATATTCCACATGTAGCAGAATTGAGGAGAGTTGTTATGGATTAGGTCCATCAAGCTCTATATTCTGGTCATCCGGGATTTCAGAAAATGATTGCTACAACCAGAAAGCAGTATTTATGGCAAGGAATGAAAAAGGATATTGCTGAATACATTACAAGGTGTATGCAATGTCAGCAGGTGAAGGTTGAGAATCAACACCCAGCAGGTTTGCTGCAACCTTTAGTAGTTCTAGAATGGAAATGGGAAGTTATTTCCATGGACATCATTATAGGGTTTCCAATGACTTGAAGACAACATGATTCTATCATGGCTGTGGTGGATAAGTTGACAAAGGCAACATAGTTTATACCTGTTAAGTCCATGCATAAGACTGATGGCATTGAAAACATCTTCGTGAAGGATATTTTCAAGTTGGCATGGATTGCCTAAGGCAATAGTTTTTGATAGTGATGCCAAGTTCACTTCCAATTTTTGGAAGGGGTTGTTTGCAGATTTGGGTACAAAGCTCAATTTCAGCACTGTGTACCATCCTTAGAATGATGGTCGGAAAGAGAGGGTGAATCAAGTGTTGGAATATATGCTTCACATGTATGTGATGGACAAGCCAACAAAGTGGGAAGACTACTTACACTTGGTAAAATTTTCATACAACAATGGACAACAAGCATCCTTGGGGATGAGCCCATATGAAGCTTTGTATGGCAGAAGGTATAGGACACCTATGACTTGGGATAATCTTGTGAACATGATTGTGCTTGGGCCAGAGTTTCTCAAGGAGATGGAGCAATAGGTTGCAAACATCAGGCAAAATCTGAAGGCAGCCCATGACAAACAGAAGATCTACGCTAATAAGCATAGAGTGCACATAGAATTCTATGTTGGGGATTATGTTTATCTAAGAGTGAGAACAAAGAAGAGTTCTTTAAATCTTGTGTAACACCCCGGTTTTGACCCCGTGGTATTGAATTGCATATGATGTAAATATTGTATTTAATAATAGTGTGGAGCTCAAGGAAAAGGCCCCACCATGGATTTAGTATTTTATGTATATCGACGATTAAAAATTGATGCCGATGGTTTATGTGCTAGCCAGACACGATATGTTTGAGACATAATGTAAAATGCAAATAAATAAAAATACCACAACTAGCTATGCACCGCAACGTGAAAGAGATGGGAGCATGATTTCACAAGGAATAGGGGGGGGTGTAATCAAACCCTTGGGCCATGGGGAAAAGCCAAATTTCTATGAGAGAACTCATTATGTTGTTAGCTACTCTTTTTGTCTTGATGCCCAGTCATCTAAAGTTGGTGAAGGAAGTTATTTCCTTGGGATGGGGAAGGCATGGGATTCTAATTCGTATTGGGGAAGCCACCCATTTTTGGGAAAACGAATTTTGACTTATGGGCCAAGTAAATACTTGGAAAAGGAGGCCCAAGCCATTATGCATCCATGTGTTTGCTTCCTCATGCAGCTGGAGATAGATGAGGCATTCTCCCTCATGATTTCTGTCGTTTTCTCATTCCCCCATGGCTGGTGATTTCGTTTTTGGTATGGCTGTGTGAATGTACATCAGTGATGCTAGTTTGGGGGATTTGAGAGGTTGTTTTTGCCTCCCTCATGCAGCTGGAGCATGTTGTGCGTTTCTATCATGTTTTTATGTTGTCTCCTCATTCCTTCATGCCTAGAAAATATGTTTCTGTTGTTGTTCAACGAATGGGCGAAGTCGAAGCCAAACGTCAGCTGAGTTGGCTAAAGGGAGCCGACAGGGATTGCAGCGCTAGTGTCGGGAAGGTTAGTGAAAATGCACCAATAGAATCAACGAAAAGTGGTGAAGGGAGCCGATGAAGATTGCAGCGATACATCGGCTTGAAATGTAGAGTCAAGTCGAAGGCATCGATGGGAAAGGCTAAATTTTGTCGACGACGGGGAAAAGATGAGAGAAAAAAATTTGAAAATTCTTCTAAGTGTTTGCTAGTCGGCGGAAAGACAATGAAGTTTGAGCGGATACGATGCCTATGTTGCCTTATTTTTGCCGACACAACGGACAAAGTCTCCTAGAATTCATCGATGAGGAAATCGAAAAAGTTATGTCGGCTTACTTGGCTGGAGCTGAGCCGCTGCATATTGGCCAAAAGAGGAAAATAAAGCCGATGCGTGTCGACAAAAAAAGGAAGATGTGAGCCGATGTGTGTCGGATGGAAAAGAAGATTGGAGTCAATGCGTGCCGGGTAGAAGTGAAATGTTTCACCAACGAGAGGAGGAAGGAAAAAAAATTCAAATTATTTTCTAAGTATGGAAAATCAGAGAAAAGTTTGAAAGTTTTCCGCAATGGTGGAAGAAAACTTGGGAAGTTTTCTGCAACGACAGATGAAAGTTGAAAAGTTTTTCGACGCAGCGGAAGGCTCGATCATATGGAAGTCAAAAAAAATTTCGCAACAACGGAGGGCTTGATTGGGTGAAAGTTCGAAAGTTTTTCGAAACGGCGGCAAAAAATTCAAAATTTTTCCAACGCAGCGGAAGGATCAAGCGGAGAAAAGTCAGAAATTTTTTCGATGTGGCGGAAGGTCCGATCGAAAGAAACTTTGAAACTTTTCCAATGTGGCGGAATGTCCGATCGAAAGAAAGTTTGGAAGTTTTCCGATGCGGCGGAAGGCCTGATCGAAAGAAACTTTGGAAGTTTTTCGATGCGGCAAAAAGTCTGATCGGAAGAAACTTTGGAATTTTTCCGATGCAGTGGAGGGTCCGATCGAAATAAATTCAGAAATTTTTTTGACACATTACGTGGAAAGTTGACACTTTGCCAACACATCGGGAGTGGAGGCGGAATCTTTGTCGATGCATCGAGGAAGTTAGTGAGTTTCACCAATCGGATAAAAAGGGCGAAGTGTGTTAATATGTGTTAGGAAAATTTGGCAAATTTTGCCAACATGTCAGAAGGAAAACTAATCGGAGGTAGTAGAAAAATTTGCTGAAACAAAGATTTTGATAGGTGTCAGAAAAGTGAAAAATGGCAATGAGTTTATGGGCCGGATTGCGCAAAATTCAGTGATTTACGAAAAAAAACGAGGACACTGCCCTCGACCCACCCTACAGTGGTGAGCCACAAGGGGGAAAGCCCCCTTGAACCCTGTCATCCCCCTGAGATAGTCAGTTAAAGATGATAAGAAGATAACGGAAGAAAAAGAAATGTACAAGGACATTCTATAAAGTAGAACACCATTCTGTTATAAATCAAGGGACACCATACGAAGATGGTATTGAAGTATGTTTAGATGGTGTATCTATGCAAGTTGTGAAGCATAGGATGGATAGTTTGAGAAAAGAAACAATTGGACTATTGACAGGGGAATATGTTCATTGATGTGAAGTTGAAACTGTGGGTCAGGAAGTAGGGACGATTCCTAAAATTTGTACAGTATTAGAATACCACCGGGAAGGTCATAACTCAATGGTGGTGGAAGTTGAGGGTGAGATTGCTGAGCATATTGTTCTGATATCACCCTAGACTTGTTGAGATGTGCACTTTGAATAAGTCAAAGCATAGAAGGTCATGGTTAGTTCAACTAGCGATTGGAACCAGAAGAAGGTCAATGGGGTGGTAATGAAATTTCCATTGCTCATGGATGGGTTAGTCACCTGTGCAGATATAAATGTTCTGCCACCTGGATCCTATGATGTCCCCATTGGAATGGATTGGTTGGAAGCATAGAGAAAAAGGCTTGATTGTTACAACAAGACCTTTGAAGTGCTTGGATGAAGAATCAACCCGAAGGTTGTGAAAGGCATTCTAGAAGTGATCTCTGGAAGGAAGTCTTCAACAATGCAGCTGAAGAAGTTATGTGGGGAAGGTTTCAGTGGGTGTGTGACTCATATTTTGGAGGCAGCAGAGAATGAAGCTCCTAGGTTAGAGGACCTTCATGTGTTGTAGGAATTCAAGGATGTTTTCCTGAAGAAGTTCCAAGGTTTCCTCCAAAGAGGGACGTTGATCCCATGACTGAACTTGTGCCAGGTGAAGCACTAGTGTCCAAGACACCCTATAGGGTGAGTACACCAGAAACGCTAGAGCTGAAGATGCAGCTACAAGATTTGTGGGAAAGAACTATATCAGGCCAAGTGTGTCCCCGTGGGGAGCACCAATTTGGTTTGAGAAAGAGAAAGATGATACACCTTGGTTGTGTATCGGTTCAAGCAATTGAACAAGGTCACTGTGAAGAAAAAGTGTCCTTTTCCTAGGATTGATGACCTCTTTGATCAAGTGAGAGGATCAAAGGTATTTTCCAAGTTTGACTTGGGGTATGGTGACCATCAGGTAAGAGTCAAGGATGAAGATGTTCATAAGATAACCTTCAGAGCAAGGTATGGATCTTATGATGTTGTAGTGGTATCATTTGGTTTCACAAATGCACCAACTACATTTATGTGCCCCATGAATAATGTTTTAAGTAAGTTTCTGGACAGGTTAGTTCTTCTTCTCCTTGATGAAATTCTTATTTATTCTAAGAATGGGGAAGAACATGTGGAACAATCGAGGTTGACTTTGAAATTGCTTAGGAAGCATAAGTTGTATGCAGGGTTGAGAAACTATGAATTCTATGAAGATAAAATTCATCATTTGGGTCACATTATCTCAGATAAAGGAATATCTATAGACCCTGAAAATATTGAGGCCATGATGAGTTGGCCTGCTCCAAGAAAGTTAACAGCTGTAAGATATTTTGTGGGACTTGCAGGGTATTGCAGGAAGTTCACTGAAGAAGATTCTGCAGGAATAGTTGAATCTATGTATAGGATGAGGAATCATGGATGTGAACTTGTAGTTCCATAAGGAAATGTCCCTTGTGTGTATGGGCATACACATGAGGACTTCCTGAAGACTCAGGTAGAATGAGTTGACCAAAGCAGTATGGTTGTGCCCATTGAAACCCAGGGCAGGAAGAGGCCATGTGCCATGAGAAGGATCTCATGACGAAGAACGGGTTTTGAAACTTTAGATTGCAAGTTTTTCTGTTGATTATGGGAGACTGCGATCTCCTGTGATGGTTTTGAATCATTCTAACCATGGATATGCTTGTCTTGCATTGCTGATGTTTGACGTTCCCTGTTTCTAGCTGTGACTGTTTGGATGATTTAAAATTGTGTCAAGATGACATGTTGTATGTGGATGTCCAGGTTTTAGGCATCATGCGTAAGTAAGGGATGAGTACTTCCACTTGCAAAAGCCAAACAATATGAGGATGGCGTCATGGCTGCAAAAATCTGATTTTCTACAGGAAGCAGAATTGCGAATTCATATTTTTATTTTGACTATCAATGTTATTGATCGTTTGATATTCGGAAAATCATGTATGCATGAAATAGATTTGAAAATCTATGATTAAAATTTTATGATGACATCTCATGTAAAATGCATACTTGTATGTAACGCAAGTGAGATGGTGAAAGTACACCCTTGGAGTACATAGCTTCTCGAAAGGATGTGTTTGGGATACATAGCTCCTCGGAAGGATGTACTGGGTGTACATAGCTCCTCGAAAGGATGTACTGGGTGTACATAGCTTCTTGGCAGGATGTACTGGGTGTACATAGCTTCTCGGAGGGATGTGTTGGAAATAGGTTTGGAAATCTATGACTGAATTTTTTTTTATGATGACATCGCATATGAACTGCATGCTTGTATGTAATGTAGATGAGACGAAGAAAATATGTACTGGGTGTACATGGCTTCTTGGAAGGTTGTACCGGGTGTACATGGCTTCTTGGAGGGATGTGTTTGGAATAGGTTTGGAAACCTATGATTGATATTTTTATGATGAAATCTCATATGAACTATATGCTTGTATGTAATGCAGGTGAGAAGATGAAAATATGTACTGGGTATACATGGTTCCTCGAAAGGGTGTACGGGGTGTACATAACTTCTCAGAGGGATGTCTTTGGAATAGGTTTGAAAACCTATAATTGAAATTTTATAATGATACCTGATGTAAATTGCATGTCTATATGTAACACAGGTGAGACAATGAAAACATGTACAAAGAGTACATGGCTCCTCTGGAAGGATGTACTTTGGTACATAGCTTCTCCCCCCTACTAGCTAGGCACCGGTATGCATCACTAGGGACACCCAAGGTGTAAGACATCCAGTTAGACTTCTTTCCACACACATTCACGTCGTAAGGGGACTGTCACGAGATTGGCGGCTCCGTGAATAGAATAACCCCTAGGTATTATGATGTCTAGAAAGGAAGCGCATGACCCTTGGTAAGCACTTGGAGGAGGTGTTGGGCCCTTAAGCCAAAGCTGTCATTAAGCACCCAAGGAGGTGTTGGTATTTGAAGCGGGGCTGATCGGATCTCGGTTGAGAGATGCTATACAGATAAGTATTGGATTACATGGAAAATCCTGGTTGACTTTCTATAATTACACATGTGCATAATGATTCAACTAAGATTTTTGAAAATATTGTTAAGAAATAAATCCTGCGAAAATCAATCTGACATGTGAGTTAATTTGTTATGGTTCCTGGAAAGGAAGCACCTGGGAATTGGTAAGCACTAGAAGAAGTGCCAGGCCCGTAAACTGGAGCTGCCATTGAGCATGCAAGGAGGTGTTAGACTCTGAAGCAGGATTGAATAGATCTCAGTTGGGAGAAGTTCTTAAGATAAGTATTTAGGTTACTTATAAAACTTTTGTTGTTATTGATTTTCTTTAAATATACATGAGCATATGATGCAGCCATGGTTTTTGAAGATCTTGTTATAGATTGCATCATATAGGAATGAATTTGACATATGAATTAAATTCATTGTGGTGTTTAGAAGAGAAGCACTTGAGCTTGGTAAGCACCTAGGGAAGGTGCAAGCTCTAGAACAAAATTGCTATTGAAGCACCCGAAGAGGTGTTGGGCTCAAGAACGGAGCTATCAGACCTTGGTTGAGAGGTATTTTTAGGTGATCTGAGGCTTGCATAAATTAGTTTCTAGGAGATTATCTATGGATTGGTCACAAAATTTGAAGCAATCCCCTATGACCCGAAGGAGTTGTCTTTTACTGTAGAGTTGTTTGTTCGCATTGTAACACCATTGGCCTAAACCCGTAGTTTGATAATTGATTGACTATGAATACCCAAGAGACTGAAACGTATGGTATATTTATAATTATTAAGAATAATCTATAACTGGTCGTGGCTTAGGCATAACACTAGAAGTCGAGGACTCATCACTAGAGAGATGGTAAGGGGGTTGTAGATGACCTGGGGGACTATGTCATGACCCTGTTATAACCATGAGTACCTAAAAATAAGACCTTATGTCCCTAAGTGAGCCAAAAAACCCCTTAATTAGCCTTAAACCTAATTAAGAGTTCATTGTGGGTTAAAAGGTGATTAAGGGGGAGTTATTCACTTTGGCATGTTTTGCTTGGAGAAGGGAGTTCTCATGCAAAAGTGGAATCAAATATGAGAGAGAGGGACATAAAAACATACTAGCAAAGTGAGTCGGTAGAGAGCCCATAATGTAGAAGGGAAGCCAACACGTAGAATCCAATACGCAAAACATTTGAATGCAAAGAAGTGAAACCAAGGAGAGAAAATGTAGAAGAGAATGCTAATTGGAAATCACTTGTTAGATTATGGAATAATGTATTAAACCTGAGTGAACTTTCCCAATTGACCATTATGCAGGGGTTTACGAGTTGATTAAAATCCTTAGTGCCCAAACTTGAACCTGTGAGTCAAATTAGATGTTGTAGTCGAGACCATGTTTGCCTATGGTTGCTCGAATGAAATGGAAAATTGTGCATGTAGTTAACTTGGTGTAATTCTGATCACTTGAACGGTGTTGTGTCACATTGTTGTGCTTATAGAAGGAATCTCATGGAATGAATTGCATAATTTGGCATGGAATAGGTAGTGAACCAATTATCCTAAATCTCATGTGAAAATTTAAAGAACCATGAAACCAGTGAGAAATCTAGCTATTGAGTACATGAGTCTCAGCTCGAGGGTGGTAATTTTGCTGAGAGATATATGAGCAGAATTGCCTATGATTGGGTGGAGCATGGCTTCCATGAAGCCAATTGTCAGATAGTTTGAATTAAGATAAGTGCTTGAAGCGTTATCTCAATTTTGAATTGACTATATATATTTTGTTATGTGATATAACAAAAAGTGTATGTTGTTCATGTTGATTGTCGGTTAGCTGAATGATAAATTGTTAATAAATATATTGTTCACTGCATGTTAATTCATGCATGGAATTGATTTATTGTTTTTTTGTTCAAGTTCCATGTATGGAATGTATTAAATAAGTTTACATTTATTCTATTGAATTCATGAGTGTTATAGAATTATAAGTGCATAGAGATAAATGGTTAAGCTGAGAAGGAAATCTCATAGTCATATGTTTTCTCGAATTGCTGGTAAATCTATGTTTAAAAGTTGTTTGGGAATAATTGTTAAGTAAACGTCATGTTCAGGAGCTGTTGAGTTGTTGTAGACAATGTTAATTGGATTTAATGCCTCTAACATGCCATTGATTGCCTAATTCTGACATGCCTTATGTATTTATGAGTGCGTCCATAACCATTGAGGATTATGGATTGATCATTGTTAACATGCTCCATGTTTTAATCAATTTGTGCCATGAGAAGTTATAAAGGGCCATTGTTTTGTATGCTCATTTCATGTAGAATTGGATGGAAAAGTAACAAGTACTTTATCACTGTAATTAAAGTGAAGTTCTTGTTCCTTGGATTGTTCACATTTTGCATAAAGAATGTTGATGCATGTATAGTAACTCTATTCTCAGACTTAATGTGAAGGAGTTATAAGACTGTAATTCTTGTCTAAAATTCTAAAGGTTATCAAATTCAAGGTTGGTTTACTTAGCAGTCATATATTTGTATGAGTCTTGATTGCCAGTTAAAAACTTGTGAATTGTAAGTTCAACTTGTGGCAAAGTCTTGTCTTAGTCATTTTTCCTTTACTTCACTGTGATAGCGTGTTAATCAGTTAGGTGAACTAGACACATGCTTAAACCTATTAAATAACCTCCTTTTCAAGCTGTTAGAACGTAATAGGATTTCGAAGTTTCCTTCCGACATTTGATGTTAACTTCCGATGTAGAGGATTCCACGTCGAAGTGAAATATGTGGTTTTGATGCTGAAGTGGTGATGCCGATGATGAAATCAAGGTCGCCTTGTGAAGTTGTAATCGTGTTCTGATTTCCAATCTCTGAGTTTCGACTTGGAGGGTGTTAGCGTCAATGTAATTGTTGAAATGTCGTAGTTTCAATGCCAAGCTGGCAATCCCAATGCCAACGTCGAAAAGGTTGTTTGGACCTTTTCATAGTTCAGCAACGTCGACTCTTGAGATTCAACATGCTGACGTCGGGATCGACATGTTACTGGAAATGTTTCAATTGATTGTGTGTGGAGGTTAAGGTGCAAATGTCAGAATAGGCATGACCATCGAGAATGCAGTTCAGGTTCATGCTGAATTCTGATATCCAACTTCAGAGGAATTGAGTTTCAAGATCGAAATGTCAATATCAGTAAAGTGATTTCAGTGTATTTCCCCGAGTGCTTAAAGGGGCAAAATATTTTAGCAATATCGACTTAAAGTCCGGGTATCACCAGGTACCAATCGAGCCGACTGATGTGTGGAAGACTGCCTTCAAATCCAAGGAGGGCCTTTTCGAATGGTGGGTCATGCCTTTCGGGCTGACAAATGCTCCTGCAACCTTCATGAGACTGATGGACGACATATTGCGGCCATTCACCAACTCATTTGTAGTAATGTACTTGGATGACATCCTGATCTTCAGCTAGAATTGGGAAGAGCACCTCCACCACATCTGACAGGTCGTCCAAACATTGTGGCAGCACAAGTTGTGTGCCAATTTGGACAAGTGCACTTTTGGCATGACCCAGGTTCAGTATCTGGGATACATTATTGATGACTGCGAGGTACATGTGGATCTAACCAAGATCCAAGTCATTAGAGATTGGCCAGCCCCAACTACTCTAACAGAGCTTCGCAGCTTTTTGGGCCTTGCTAATTTCTACCGCAGGTTCGTGTTGGGTTTCTCTCATATCACTTGGCCCTTGAGTCAAGTCACCAAGGGAGGAGCGAAAGCAAAATTATTTTGGTCAGAAAATCAGCAGAAGGTGTTTGCAAAATTGAAGCATCGCCTCTGTTGTGCCCCAGTGCTCACATTACCAGACTTGCAACAACCATTTGAGATCGAGACAGATGCCTCTGACTATGCTATTGGGGTAGTCCTTACTCAACAAGGGCATCCAGTGGCATACCACAGTGAGACATTGTCAGACACAGTCCGCAAATATCCCACTTATGACAAATAGATGTATTCCATTGTACAGGCTTGCCGGCAATGGAAGCATTACATTTTGGGGAAGGAAACGATCATCCACACAGACCACCGACCCCTGCATTTCATGCAGACACAAGGGAAGTTACAGAACAATCGCCATCAAAAGTGGTCCACATATCTACAATAGTTTCATTTTAACATCAAGTACAAGAAGGGAAGCACCAATAATGTTGCAGACTGCCTCAGGCGACCACCAATCGTGGCAATAACGACCGTGCTCAACTCTTGTGGGCATGAGACTTCTGATTGGATGCTTCTCTATAAGAGCGATCCAGAATTCAGCCACACATACCAGATGCTCTTGGAGGGAAACCAAGTTCCAAAATTTCACCTCCAGGATGTACTACTGTGTCACATGGGACATCTTTGGGTTCCTTCAAGTGAGTGTGCTAAGATGATTTGGGAAGCGCACTACAGTCAGGTCGCTGGGAATTTTGGGGTCGAGAAAATAGTGGTAGTACTGCAGAAGTATTTCTATTAGCCGAACCTTCGACAGGACGTCGGGAAGTACATCTGATCTTGCACTGCCTGCGCCATTGCCAAACCATCCATCAAGAAGCAAGGCCTCTATACTCCATTGCCTACCCCTAGTCGACCTTGGGAATCCATGTCCATGGATTACATGTCAGGCCTTCCTTCTATTAAGCACAGCAACGACTGTGTGTTTGTGGTCGTTGACAGATTCTCAAAGATGGCCATAATGGCGGCCTAAAAGAAGAATATCACAACAGAAGCCACTGCTAAACTCTTCTTTGAACGAGTGTGGGCACACTTTGGTATCCCACAGTCTATAATCTCAGACCGGGACAACAGGTTCCTTAGTACATTCTGGTCTAGCCTATGGTCAATGCTAGACACCAAGCTCACAAAGTCCACAGCTTTCCATCCCCATACTGATGGCCAGACAGAGGTCGTCAACAGGATGATTGTACACATTTTGTGCATGTACAACTCAAAGCATCCACGCACATGGGATGAGAGCCTCCCCTATTTACAACACAACTATAACCGGGCCCTCCACAGCTCAACCAACCACAACCCCTTTCAGCTGGGCTTGAGATTCCATCCACTATGTCCCATTGACGCAGCCATGCCATTTGCAGCTACTCAGGCTGATTCAGCTCATATCCAGTCTGAAGTTTCCAAGGCAAATAGCTTCATTGAGCACATTCAACACATTCGCCAACAGGTTCATGACATATTGGACAGATCCAATGCTAAGTACAAGCAGTGCCATGATCAGCATCGGGTGCAACACAACTTCTAGGTGGGCGATAAAGTGTGGCTACATTTACAGAAGGAGCGCCTTGATGGACCCCATTGCAAGCTTTGCCTGCTCCGATATGGGCCATACACCATCACCAAGGCTGTCGGGGACAATGCCTTCGAGCTCACTATTCCACCATTCCTTGGTCTGCACCCAGTGTTCAATGTGGACCGCCTTCGGCCCTACTTTCCACCTCTACTGGACACATCAGACGTGGCAGAACAACTCACACCAACAGAGTTAAACCTCGACTACATGGAACAAGCCACAATTGATCGGATTATGGACACACAGATCAAGAACACCCACCAACAGAAGATCTAGCTATATCGAGTTGTCAAAGCAGGCCAACTCCTTCACCAGGGAAAGTGGCTCACCAGGGACCAAGTTCAACAGAAGTTTCCTCATCTCATGGAGGAACTCAACGCAATGGGGACCATTGCTTCCTAAGGGGGGAGGAATGATCCAGGAGGATATTGGTGGCCACCCACCTATTCCTCTTGGATCCCCACCACTATTTATTTCAGTTTTCCAGTTTCCTTAATTGTAGCACAATTTACTATTTTTGGCAGTTTTCAGGTCCTAAACTTTCGGAGCCGTTTTGAGGCCCTAAACGACGTTTTTTTTGGCATCGAATGGTCGGGCAAATATGAGTCCGTTCTGGGCTCAACATTTGCCATTTATGGATGTAGTCCTTAAACAGATCTTTCTAACGATGTATCATGCGCGTCAAATGGAGGTAGTATGCTAAAGTTACGATCCCGGGGAATTGATGTACCAAGTTACCCAACGAGGCCCACATTAAGGCGTTTCACCTCCTAGGGTTAGGTTTTTGGATGTGTAGGGTTTCCATTGTTTCTCAATAATATATAGGCCTTCGAGCCTCATTGTAACAAGGAGTTCAGAGGCATGTAGCCGCCACATCTCTTCTTAGAGATAAGCTACCAACACTCTAGCTAGTTTATTTCAATTCTGTATGTAAACAAGTTTCAATTATTGATTAATGAAATGAAGTGTTATTTCTGCTGCATATTTGTTTCTATGGTTATTTGTGTATTCTGTTGCGTTCCTGCATAAATCCGGATCAAATTCCAATTTATCAGTCGATAAGCTTCCGCTATGGGCATAATATGTTGGTTATAGAGCCTTGATAATGCTCTATGTGTGTTTTGGCTACATATTGATATCGGTGTAGTTGTGTAGTGTGTGGGTGCGTAACACGTTTGGAGGAAAATCTTCAAGAGGCTGTTCATAGATTTGGCTCAATTTTTGACTTGTCTCTAACTTGGAAAGTTTACGATACTGGAGCTCTGGTGAGTTTCTGTTTGGGTAGAGATGAAGCTGGTGATTGATTTGGAAGCTAAACTTCGAGAGATTTTTGAGAGAATAAGTAAAAATTAAATGGATATCAAATACATTCATAGTTATACATGTCGCATAAATTTTTTTATACAAATAATTCGTCAAATTACTAATTCTCTCACACACACATATAAAACTAACCTCATTCTATCCATATCCCTTAAAAATGACTTACAAAAATAACTAATTAACATCTCCTCCATATATTTAAAGTATTGAAAACAGTATCATTTCAAAAGTTACACCCTTCTCTAAAATAATATTATTTAAAATAACACTTTTCAATAATCTATATAAATAGTGCCTTATCACTTTTAACATTTATTTTAATATTAAAATAGTTTCTAAATATCTATTATAAAACAAATACTTTATATAAACATTAATTATCATTTTTAAAATTTATTTAATTATATATATAATACCTTAACACATATATTAATTTCTAAAATAAAAATAAATAAATTCCAAACTTTTATAAATATATTATTATTATTTAAATGTTAAAAACAAGTGTGAATTGATTTTGCTTCACCATCAAATACCAAAATAAAATAATAGAAAGTGGAGTGTGACTAAATGCTTCGTCATCAAAACCCAAGTTTATCACTATGCTTTTATAAATGATTTTTAATGTTCACCCAAATCTTATTCAACCATTTAATGTCTTAACCTATTTTAATAACTTGGCGTAAGAGAGTGATAGTGCAATTGCTTTATGACTCAACATACAATCACATTGTAACAATCATTCTACTTTAATAACTTGGCGTATGTGAGTGATAATGCACTTGCTTTATGACTCAACATACAATCACATTGTAACAATCATTCTAATAATCATTATAATGATTGATAATGCAATTGTTTTATGACTAGAAAGAGTCATAAAGCAATAATCACTAATCCAAATCTCTCCAAATTAATCTAAATTGAGCGAAATGAAATGCAGAATGACATGGCATCAGGAATTTATGATGATTGGGCTCAGCACAAGTCCTCTTCAGTCAACAATCAGTGAGCATTGAGTTCTCATTCACTTAGCAAACTCGCCCCCTTTAGTCATGACCACGTTTTGATGAGGTGGAGCTTGTTTATTGGCTCGTTGATGTGTTCGAGGTTGAAGGATGAGGTGTGGTCCTTGATTCATGGTAGGTTAGGGTTTTGGCTCCTCCAAACCTAGCACAAGGTTCCTCTATGACCTCACGCATACCTGGTTTTGCTTCACGTGTGCTCTTCCTCTAGCTAGGCATCATAAGCTTGGATCCTCACACTTTTGCTTGTGGAGAGCTCCCATTGGATGGAGTTGGTTGGTTAGGGTTGGGAGTGGGGGCGCCTTGCCTAGGTGGAGGCCTCCCCTCACTCTCACCCTCTTTATTTTAGGTTTGTGCTCATAGCATGGCTATATTGTTAGGTTTGCGCCCTTCTTGCATGGTGTGGTGTTAGGGTTTTAGCCTTCACTCATTGTATAAGAAGAGGCTCTTATTATGAGCTCTTCTGGGTGGAACTTTTGTGGTAGAGTTACTTTGAAGAAATTGTATCAAGCTTTGCTTTGAATTTTTAATTAGAATTTCGACTTTGGAGGTCTATGAGCTCTTTGCATGTGGTAAACATTTCATGGTTGAGGTGATACTGCTTCTAACCCTTTGCTTTTAAATACTTTGAATGAGATCAATTTTATTTTGTTAAAGCTCAAGAGGGCCACTGTTGGCACAATAGAGTAACCATTTGTTGTTTCAAGTTGATTATTTATGCAAAGTAAATTAGAATCTTGATGAACATGAGTAGTTAGTTATACGTAGTGTTGATCCTGATTTAATTCTCTTAGCATACTTTCATATGATTTGATCTCACTTTGTATTTGAGTTTTGGTGTTATTAGGTTTCACAGGTTGAAGTAGGGTGTGAGTTCAGCTACATCTAGCCCAAGCTTCAAGCAACCTTTTGTTTAACACTTTGTGATTCCAAGACCTACAGGGATTTTCTTCTTCTCATACAAAAGAAAGCCGGGAGTTTCTCTTCCTCTCTTGTGTTCCATCCACAAGAAACCCTTACTCTCTACCATTTTCTTTATTTTGTTTTGCATTGCTTAAGAAGTAGATCCACTCTTCCATTATTAATATTTAGATCTATCTTCCTTTAGGCTTTGTTAGATCTAATCGATGAAAGGATTTATCATTCATTAGATCTAGGAAAATATTTGTACTTTGCATGCAAGATTTTTTTCAAAATTTTTCTAAGTACAATTTTTTTTTCCATTTTTATTTTATTTTTGCATTGTCTTTCCCGTCACTTTTCAGTATTATTAGCTCGCTGGTTTTTAACTTTTGTGACAGGTTCAGCAGAAGTGCTGACGGAAAATTGAAGATTCAAGCTTAAAAAAAGATTCATAATTCCCCTTTCTACAGCTCGCTCCGGAAGCCTTCCAAGGATAGGAAAAGAAGCAAAAAGCATCAAAATAAAGGCATTGTAAAAGAATTAATAAAAGAGCAAGTGGGATAAAGGCTCCCACACCCCACTTCCCCCATTTGGGGGAAGCTTGTATTGCCATTGTCCATATTTCATTCTCTTTACTTTGCTTTATACCTAAAATAAATACAATGCTGAAAGTAGAATACGGATAATTAGCTTCAACTTGTTGAAAGGTTTAGTTAGATTCGTTTTCATTAATATATTTTTGCTAGTTTCCTCTTATTCTCATTCAATCTGTTTCATGCTAGATTAGACTTTGATTTTATTTTTTCTCGCATAAAATTCATCAAAAAAGGAAAATTTGTTTGATTAATTGCTAGTTAGTTGCTTCTATTTCATTGAAAAGATTAAATAAAAAAGGAACCAAAATCTTTTGAATCTCACCATAAGGTGGATCAAGAGTGTTCTCTGTCAGAGAGTTCATTTAATTTTTCTTTTATTTCATGTGCTTTTGCTTCATTGTAATTTAACTAATTAATTTCTAAGACTCTTAAACTTGTCGAAACCCAAGTCAAGAGCACTCTCTATCGGAGAGCATTCCCACTGCATTTCCTTGCATCAAGCATATAGTTTAGCTAAGACTCTTGAACTTTTGTCATAAGACAGAGTCAAGAGCGTTCTCTGTTGGAGGGTTTTAATTAATTTAATTAATAAAATTTTGCAACTCACATTCCCCCTAATTAATTTATCTCGTTGTTTCCTTGCCGGAGTATACTCTGGCCGACCTAAAAATCGGAGTACCCAGAAACGACATTGGACTACTAATCTTACATTCAACATAATAAAATTTTACTCCATAACCAATGCATCGGCATTACAAAAAGTTTCCCAAGTCATTCCTAGTAAGGGCACCGAAACTCTCCGTTGTCTAGAGTCTCAGCTAGCTGGTCAATCTTCGCGAAACCAACCTGAGATACTGGGCGAGCCGTCATGTCTCGAACGGAGTAACTTGAAAGACTTTCCCAGTTGGTCTCTTGATACCTTTTGTTGAAACCTTAAACAAGACCATTAAAAAACTCTAAAATAAACCAAGATTATTGCAATACACATTCATTGGCATTATTTTGAGACTCACATCCTCAATACGCTTAAGCATTTCTGATAAGTTGACTCCATAAGGCACTGGTTCATTCTTTTATGCATTATTGATAATCTGGGCCATTTGTCCATTGGATATTTTGAGTAAAGTTTATATCTTTGAATGCTATATTATTTCGTGAGTTCTCAACATATTGTTTATCTTATAAATCTTATGATAGCAACGTGGATTCTTCTTTTGTCTCATGTTTATTTTCTAGCTATCTAATATGCAATATTCGTTCATCATAATAAACTCCTAAAAGACACCCATCCGCATCCGTAACCGTTAGAAACACATAAAACAACTTAAGAGCCATAGAAACTCTTTTGTAGGGACTACCCCCCTTGGCTTCGTTAGGAGTTAGCCTAAATAGAGGAGCTAGGAGTAGGTGACAGTACCTATCTCTATGCTTGCCCCCAAGGTCACACCTCTTCCACTTTCACAAGTGAGAAGACAGCTTTCAAAAATTTTCTGCTGCTGGTGTGCAATCGACAGACAACACTTAGAAACAATAACTATTAATGTAAGGGTGTCTTCCACTTGGATGTTGGTGGTGGAGGTTCCCTTTCTAGGTGTGTGACCTTGTTAATATGACATGACCTAATTATAACCAAAAATCAAAATAAAATGTAACAATTCCATTTTTCATGTCAACCACATGAATGAATTGTTCTTAAATGAGAAACTTTAGAAATTTCAACCATATTTCACCCATCAAGTCTTTTCATGCCTACCATGAATGGATTATTCTTAAATGAGAAACTTTGGAAATTTTAACTATATTTCACCCATCAAGTCTTTTCATTCCTACCATCAAATGCAATTATTATCTAACATCTTATAAGGTACAACTAAAAAACTTTTGAACAACTCCCCTATATATAGAAATTATAGCTTTTACAAAGTAATAAGTCATAAAAAAATCTATGATTTATTGAATTTTGAATTGTTTTGTGTTTGTTGTTTAATGGGAATTTTTGTTGTTGGCATAGATTGCTCAAATCTATTAGCTCACAATGTAACATAAGCATTCCATATTACAAAGGTTGGATGTTCAACTCCACATTCAAAACTAAACAATCCATGTATAAGATAAATAGTTATGTTTTGTGTGATAAACATTGTGATATAGATAACACTTAATAAGCAATATCATGGAACCATTGCAAACTTCAAATTTATATGAAATCAAATTTAAATCTACCACCAAAATCTATTAGCTCACAATGTAAGATAAGCATTCCATATTACAAAGGTTGGATGTTCAACTTCACATTCAAAACTAAACAATCCATGTATAAGATAAATGGTTATGTTTTCTATGATAAACATTGTGATATAGATAACACTTAATAAGCAATAGCATGGAACCATTGCAAACTTCAAATTTATATGAAATCAAATTTAAATCTACCACCAAAATCTATTAGCTCACAATGTAACATAAGCATTCCATATTACAAAGGTTGGATGTTCAACTTCACATTCAAAACTAAACAATCCATGTATAAGATAAATGGTTATGTTTTCTACACGTTTTCTATGATAAACATTGTGGTATAGATAACACTTAATAAGCAATAGCATGGAACCATTGCAAACTTCAAATTTCTATGAAATCAAATTTAAATCAACAACCAATATTGAGATTAAAATTAATGAGTTTACAATAAGTTCATATACATTCAAAATATTAGATTCCTCGTGTAGATGAACATTGTGCCCTACCCAAGGAGGATGTACCCCTCAACATAGGCATATTAGTTCCCAACATAACCTTGAACATCTATAACTAAGCACCCAACATCTAAGGCACCATTTTTCTCTTTACAACTATTTAGTTTTAATCAATTATTTATTTGTGACATGTAGTGGTAGATTTCCATCCTTCAAGTTGGGTGCAAGTACTATTTTTTTCTCATCTATTGGATTATGTGCATCTTGAGTGGACCAATTTGTATTAGCATATAAAGGTCATTTGGCCAACATAATAAAATAAGCCAGTTTGCCTTAATGCTCTTCATATTTGTTATTGTTATCTTGTTTTTGGGTTTATTCAGGTTGATGGTGCTTCCCTCTTGAAGCTAGAGTTTCCTTTATAGTTTGAGAGGTCAGATATACATCATTTAGCAATAGAGCATTGGTCCAATCCTACTCATTCTTCACTATTGGGTTTCTAGGCTTATAGCCCCACTCAAAATCTCCATATTTCAATGGAAAAAGGTTTAAATATGGTTCTCTTGGAGTGTGCCCTCCCACCCAGATCTATATTGGAACCTTCTTTCAACAATCTCCATGCTTCAGTTTTTAATTGAAGTGGAAGTCTTGCTCTAGTAAGAATTCAGTTATATAATATGAAATCTTCGTTCATCATAATAAACTCCTAAAAGACACCCATCCACATCTGTAACTGTTAGAAACACTTAAAACAACTTAAGAGCCATATAAACTCTTTTGTAGGGACTACCCCCCTTGGATTTGTTAGGAGTTAGCCTAAACGGAGGAGCTAGGAGTAGGTGACAGTACCTAGCTCTGTGCTTGCCCCCAAGGTCACACCTCCTCCCACTTTCTCAAGTGAGGAGACAACTTTCAAAAAGTTTCTGCTGTTGGTGTGCAATCGACGGACAACACTTAGAAACAATAGCTATTAATGTAAGGGTGTCTTCCACTTGGATGTTGGTGGTGGAGGTTCCCTTTCTAGGGGTGTGACCTTGTTAATATGACATGACCTAATTAAAACCAAAAATTAAAATAAAATGTAACAATTCCATTTTTCATGTCAACCACATGAATGAATTATTCTTAAATGAGAAACTTTAGAAATTTCAACCATATTTCACCCATCAAGTCTTTTCATGCCTACCATGAATGGATTATTCTTAAATGAGAAACTTTCGAAATTTCAACTATATTTCACCCATCAAGTCTTTTCATTCCTACCATGGAATGCAATTATTATCTAACATCTTATAAGGTACAACTAAAAAACTTTTGAACAACTCCCCTATATATAGAAATTATAGCTTTTACAAAGTATCAAGTCATAAAAAAATCTATGATTTATTGGATTTTGAATTGTTTTGTGTTTGTTGTTTAATGGGAAATTTTGTTATTGGCATAGATTGCTCAAATCTATTAGCTCACAATGTAACATAAGCATTCCATATTACAAAGGTTGGATGTTCAACTCCACATTCAAAACTAAACAATCCATGTATAAGATAAATAGTTATGTTTTCTATGATAAACATTGTGATATAGATAACACTTAATAAACAATAGCATAGAACCGTTGCAAACTTCAAATTTATATGAAATCAAATTTAAATCTACCACCAAAATCTATTAGCTCACAATGTAACATAAGCATTCCATATTACAAAGGTTGGATGTTCAACTTCACATTCAAAACTAAACAATCCATGTATAAGATAAATGGTTATGTTTTCTATGATAAACATTGTGATATAGATAACACTCAATAACCAATAGCATGGAACCATTGCAAACTTCAAATTTTTATGAAATCAAATTTAAATCCACAACCAATATTGAGATTAAAATTAATGAGTTTACAATAAGTTCATATACATTCAAAATATTAGACTCCTCGTGTAGATGAACATTGTGCCCTACCCAAGGAGGATGCACCCCTCAACATAGGCATATTAGTTCCCAACATAACATTGAACATCTATAACTAAGCACCCAACATCTAAGGCAACATTTTTCTCTTTACAACTATTTAGTTTTAATCAATTATTTATTTGTGACATGTAGTGGTAGATTTCCATCCTTCAAGCTGGTTGCAAGTATTATTTTTTTCTCATCTACTGGATTATGTGCATCTTGAGTGGACCAATTTGTATTAGCATATAAAGGTCATTTGGCCAACATAATAAAATAAGCAAGTTGTCCTTGATGCTCTTCATATTTGTTATTGTTATCTTGTTTTTGGGTTTATTCAGGTTGATGGTGCTTCCCTCTTGAAGCTAGAGTTTCCTTTATAATATGAGAGGTCAGATATACATCATTTAGCAATAGAGCATTGGTCCAATCCTACTCATTCTTCACTATTGGGTTTCTAGGCTTATAGGCCCAGTCAAAATCTTCATATTTTAATGGAAAAAAGTTTAAATATGGTTTTCTTGGAGTGTGCCCTCCCATCCAGACCTATATTGGAACCCTCTTTCAACAATATCCATGCTTCAGTTTTTAATTGAAGTGGAAGTCTTGCTCTAGTAAGAATTAATCTTAACCCCTGTTTAATCTACAGATCTTAGAATTCGTATGCATTGTGGCAAAAGTTTAATCTTAACCCATGTTTTTCATTCATCTAGTTCAATGGTTTTCGTAGGGTTTTAATGTGGCATTAAGCTGTGGTGAGGGTTTTCGATGCATTCAATTGGTCTTGTTTTTGTTTTTGTTATGTTAATGGAGGTCGATGCTTAATGACTCCATGGTTGCACTGCACCAGTCTTGCCCTTCGTGGTATGTTATGAGTGTTTGGTTCTGGTTTGCAATTTTTGAGTTTGTTTGGAGGATATTAGTGGTTAACGGCAAATGCGACCGACATTAAAACCTTGGTATTTCTTGGCTTGTCGTGTGGTTAAGAAGGAATTCATGTCTCCTTCCTTCAAGTTATGGAAAAGGCTTTACAACTTGAAAGGTTAAAATACCAGGTAAGGAAGACAAATACTTCCATCCTACTCTGCAATTTCATTTTAAAAGTTTTTTCTTAACTTGAACAGAGTTGACATCTTTGTTTCTTGTTGTGCAGGCAGAGGAAGAAGAAAGAGGGCTAGGAGGAGCTAACACTTGGCCCTCCATGCGTCTTAGCAAAGCAAGCTCATTCTCTAGCTAATTTAAGAAATACAATCATTATTAAAATGAGGTTTATTATAACTCTGTCATCTTCTTGATAGGTGAAGTTCAGGGTATGCACAACGCCTTGGATGATCTTGCTTCACCCTCTCAACCCAAACTTGATATGCAAGGTAATGTTTATAATGCATTTCTATATCCTTAAATCATGTTACAGTTTGCAATGTAAAATTTTTAACAATACTTATATGTTAATGCAAGTTTCTAGGCATGTGCAAGATGAGAGTGGTGATAGGGTCACCTCTTCTCGAGCTTCCTTCTTCTCTGTCCAGAGGTGAGGGTTCTACCCCGTACTCTGTTAATAGGAAGTAAATGTAGACAAATTTTGGCTATTATGGTCATACTAACACCAGTAGTTCCATGTGCATGGGAACAATAGTGCGGCATGGCTTTTGGACTATACACTTGGATCAACCATCAGTCACAAGGTAAGACTCTAATTGGGTTCGTGGTTAAGCTGGTTTCCCAGTTGCTTCAGTTCGCGGTTCTATGGAAAGATAGGGATTTACAACCACTTATGAAATTCTTAAGATAAGTTTTGTTTTATAGCCATAACCCTTGTTGGGATTGTACTTAGAAGCAATGGTTACTTAGGAGGGCTTCGCAGCCTCAAACACTCGGGATTCATTGATTTTACATTAGTTTGGTCAGTGATTTGAAAATATTGGTTCCACGACCAATATGAATTTTATTGATCTATACTTTTAATGTGTTAAGATCCAATTTGTAAATTTGATTGGGGAAAAGATTGACCCCGCGGTCAAGGTTCCTGGGTCTTAATTTTGATTATGTTTGTGAAGCTCGGATCTTTAATTGTTTGTTTCCTGTAATTGAATATTGTGGTTCTGTTTTTAATTTAAGTCTTAATCCAGATCTTCTTATTTCTGGGTATGGATGCCCGAAACAAAGACTGTATAGTTGTATTTGATTATGTTCAAAAGACTTGTAGATGTGATTTGTCAATTGTAGATCTTCACTGTTTGTTTTAAATGTCATATATGATATTGATTTGATTGATAAAATTGCTCCACGTTAATCTCAAATTGATTATCATTGAGTTTAGAACTCAGATCATTGAGTTGGTCGTTGTTTTTAAAACAAAGAAGATTGTTTAACTGAATACTTGGTTGATAGTGGTTTGATTGATTGTGATCCATTCGTTCATTTCTATTTATTTGTTAATATATTTAGATCTATCCTAATCTGGGTATGGAATCCCAAATATAGACTATATTTAATAAAATATATGCATATTAACTTTAAACATAGATAAGCTCTATAGAATCCTTCGCCTCCTAGAAGAAAGTGATTGGTTTACATTTACTTAGATTTGCTTTATTAATTCGACATATATGTGTGTGTGTATGTATGTGTATATATATATACTTTATAAAACATTGGTAAAGTTATCTAGATGTGTTTAGAATATATAAGAGATCTGCAATTTTCTACATTCTGTAAATAAATAACAACTTATATTAAGAACATATTATTAAAGAGATAAAGATTTTTGAAATAGATGCATAGGATAATTCTCAGTTTAAAATGCATTTAGAATTCAAATCTACACTCAGACTATAATTATAAGTACTAAAACATTAATATATTTAGTAAGGATCTTGTCACCAGTGTCGGGAAAACATAACTGAAGTTGTTGTTCCTCCGAACCAAATCCTAGAGCAGTCAAATATTACTTGCTCTAGAACCCCTGAGTCTGTTTGATGAACCACAAAGTCAAAATACGATCAATGCGCCATCTCTCTGCATCAACAAATCATTTCCCCATCCATTGCCAGCCTCTCGCTTATTTAATGGACATACTATTTTATAGTTTTTTGCCTAGGACTTGGTCATTTATGAGCCTCATGCTCTTTAGCACTCCACAAGGAGTCTTGACATGATTTTGGGGAAGATGCTACCTGCATCACTTAAGTTCTCTCTCAATAGCTTTTTCCATTTTTCATTTCCCCTTGTGGGTCAAAAAACACTCTTTTAACGACTACTTCAGTTTTGATTCCTATCAGTATTTTAATTATTAAATAATAATAATCCATTACATTCATTTTGAATTTATTGTCAAAATATATATAAAATAAATATTCCAAATAATAAATAATTAACAATTATTTGGTGTGTTACATACACCTCCCCTTAAAGGATAACACCGTCCTTAGTGTTATTATTTCTTTGTCTTTCATTCCTCCATTATTTCATCTTGAAATAGAGTTAGATATGCCTCCCGCATATTACTTTCCAATTCCCAAGTGGATTCCTCTAGACCAAGGTGTTTCCATTGCACCTTGACTTGTTTGATGGTAGGGTTACAGAGTAAAAAATCTCTCTTATTGAGAATACGTTTCGGTTCCACTTGAAGCTCTCCTTCGGGTTCCACCTATATAAGATTCCAGTCAATCACATGAGTAGCATCATGAACATATTTCTTTAAAATTGAAACATGGAAAACATTATGTACTTTTATTGTAGGTGGTAATGTTAATTGACATGCCACCAGTCCAATTTTTGCCAAAATTTCAAATGGCCCACAATACCTGGGTGCCAATTTTGAGTATTTTCCCAATCTTAGGGATCTTTTCTTGGGTTTTACCTTTACATAAACATGTTCTCCTACCTAGAACTCTCATGGAGTTATTTTTAAGTCAGCATAACTCTTTTTCCTATCTTGGGCAACCTTCAAATTATGTTGTACCTATTTCATTGATAGTTCCATATCTTTTAATAAATCAGGTCCTAACATTAAGCTGACAACATGACTGCTCCATGAAATTGGGGTATTACACTTTTGGCCATTCAAAATATCAAATGGAATTAATCCAAATGAAACTTGGAAGTGATTGCTATACTCAAATTCTACTAAATGCAAGTAATCTTCTCACTTACCTGGTTTATCGATCACGTACATTCTAAGCATGTCTTCTAAAATCTGATTTACCCTTTTAGTTTGTTAGTTGGTCTGCGGATTATATCCGATGCTAAAATTTAATTGCGTTCCTAATCCTTTAAATAAAGCTTTCCAAAAATTTCCTGTAAATTTTGCATATTTTTCTAAGATTACTACCTTAGGTACACCTTGCAACCTGAAAATTTGTTTCATAAATATATCAACAATGTTAACAACCTTATAAGTAGACTTTACCGGAATAAAGTGAGCTGCCTTACTTAGTTTATCCACTACGACCATAATTGAGTCATGTTGTTTAACATTCTTAGGCAAGCTAGTTATGAAATCCATGCTGATAATTTCCCATTTCCATTCCGGAATGGGTAATGGCTGTAATAATCATGTTGGATGTTGGTGTTCAACATTTACTTGTTGACATTCAATGTAGCGTGCTAAATATTTCGTTTCTTCCGTTTTCATACTAGGCCAAAAGAAATCCTTCCTTGTCATGGTAATGATTTTCTGATATATGGGATGTCCCGGACAAGGTATTTTATGTAATTAGTCCATAAAAATTAATTTAATATCTGTTGAATTTAGTAGATATAATCTACCTCGATGTAGTAATATCCCTCTTCCATTCAGACTAATATATGTTTTTACTTGATTCATTTCATTTTGTACGGTCGTTTCTTTTAATTTTTTAAACTCTTTGCCAATTCTTTCTGCATTCAAAATTTTATTTTCTAAATTTGATTCATAGTTGCTGCTCGCATATAGCAAGTTTGCATGTTGACTTAAGGCGTCTGCAACCTTATTCTCTTTTCATTTTATATGTTTTATTTTCAAAATCATATTCGTTTATAAATTATAACCACCTAGCTTGTCTAGCATTAAGATTATGTTGATTGAATAAGTATTTTAGACTTATATTATCAAACATCAATAAAAATCTCTTTCCAATGAGATAATGTCACCAGATTTCTAGCGCATGAATGATATCAACTAGTTCTAGATCACGAGTGGCATAATTCTTCTCATGTTCCTTGAGTTTTATAGACTCATAGGCTACGAATTAGTTGTCTTGAATTAGTACTCCACCTAGAAATTCTTTGCATACAACACAATATTTAAAAGGATCGACAATTTCATACCTTTCTTTTGTAATAAAGTTATAGGGTACACTATCTTAGAAAATCCTTCAATGAATTTTCAGTAGTAGCCAGTAATTCCCATGAATGATCTTATATCGGTTACATTCTTTGCAATAGGACATTCAGTGATAACCTTAATCTTATCGGGATCGACTGATATCCTGTCCTTAGACACCACATGTCCTAGATACTAAATTTTGTCTTTAAAGAAGTCACACTTTCTAAACTTAACAAATAGTTGTTGTTCCCTTAACACTTGTAAGATTATTTTTAGGTGTTCTTCATGGTCTTGTTTATTTTTAGAATAGATTAATATGTCGTCGATAAAGACGACTACGAATTTATCTAAGTATTTACTTTATACACTATTCATTAAACACATAAAAGTTGTTGGGGCATTTGTTAACCCAAAGGGCATTACGACAAACTCATAATGACCGCATCTGGTTCTGAAAGCAGTCTTAAAGATGTCCTCATCTTTGATCCATACTTGATGGTATCCGTATCTTAAATCTAATTTTGAAAAGATTGTTGCCCCTCGAAACGGATCGAATAGGTCGTCAATCCGAGGCAAAGGATATCGATTTTTAATTGTCATTTTGTTTAACTGTCTATAATTAAAACATAATATTAGAGTGCCATCCTTTTTCTTTACAAATAAAACCGGTGCTCCCCAAGGGGAAACACTAGGTCGAATGTATTTTTTATCAATTAGTTCTTATATTTGTGATTATAATTCAATAAGATCTACTATATTCATCTGATAAGGAGCCTTTGATGCTGATACCGTCCCGTTACCAAATCGATCCTAAAATGTATATCCCTTTTCAGAGGTAGTCCAGGAATTTATTTTGGAAAGGTATCTTTAAACTCTTTTAAAATTGGTATGTCTTCTATTTTAAGTTGATTATTTTTATCTATGTAGTCCATTTTGTAAACTGCAAAAACTTTACATCTCTTACAAACTGATCTTTCATTTGTAAGGTTGAGATTTCTCTTATGGCAACTTTCCCGAGAATTCTTTTTACGACAATAGTATAACCTTTATCATCCAAGCATGAGAATGTTTTATCATAGCAGTTTAAATAACTCTATGTTTCTCTAACCATCCATTCCTATCAGCAAATCATATGACCCTAAATGTAAAATATTTAAATCAATATGTGTTTTTAAGTTATTCAAAGTAAATTCACACTTTTTCACGAAATTAGTGACCTTTTTCTTTGTGCCTGTAGCAAGTTGTATTAACCAAGATTTTTCAAACTTACCTTGTTGTAACTTGTATAGTTCTACAATTCTAGGTGATACATAACTTAGACTTGCACCTGGATCAATCAATATGGAAATATGTTTGTCTTTTATCATACCTTTGATTTCGACCATAGATGTTTGAAGATCTGCTTGACGGTTCTATAATGTTGCACTAATTCTAGGCATGTTTCTTGCTATATCCCCCACTGTAGTAGCTTCTTGAATTGAATGGACATTATTACAAATTTTATTTCTTACAGGGCAATCTTTAAAATAATGTGGTTCACCACGTTCCCAGCATTTTAGTGGTTCCCTTCGTGCAATATTTTTACTAAAGGAAGTGGGTGTTTTCCTTTCTTTTGTTGCTGTAGGATTCTACTGTTTAAAATTTTTATAATTATTCCCTTGGTATCCACGATAATTATTCCCAATGTTCTTATAAAACTTAGTTCCTTTCTTTTTTCGGTTCAAAGTTGTCACATCTTTTATTTTTCCAGTTAGGTATGTTCTCTCGTTTTTTTATTTTGATCATAGTAGAAGTTTGATTTTCTCATTGTCTCTTCCAAAGTTTTTTTATTATTATCGTACTTGAATCTCTCCTTGAAAATAAGAAGTAAACAACTGAGGAAACACCGTATTTTTGGTTTCTCATCAATGACATAAGGCACATAACGTAATAAACTTAAGAATTTGCTGCAAATTTCTTTCATGGACATGGCATTGAATCGTAATTCCTAGAATTCTTTAGCTTTTTCCTCGCAATATTGTTAGGATAAATATTTATGTTTGCAATTTTTCTTAAAGTTTTTCAATGTTACATAATGTTCTTTAATTCCTTTTACTTTCTTTATGTCTTGTTTCCAGACATAAGCTTTTCCCATTAAGTTATAGATTGCCATTTTTTCTTTTAATTTGTCTGAATAATAATAAATCTGTAAGTATTTTAAGATTCCAGATAGCCAAGCTTCTGCTTCTTCTCCTTTTTCGATTTTTTCCGTTAAACATTGGAGGTTTCATCTTCTTGAATTCACCATAAATTTATTCATACGATTTGTATTTCTTTTTCTCTTGGTTACGATCACTAATTTCACTAGAATCTTTATATTTTTCAGTATTATGTTGAGCTGATTCTTCGCTTGAAGATTAAGTCTCATGTTTAGAAAAATTTAGTTTTTTTACCTTACGTTTATAAGGTGTAGTTCTTGCCATGTTAAATTGGGTTCTTTATTTTTATTTTTTTTCATGACTGTGCAGTTTAGTCAACATAACATTATTTAACTCATCTCGTACTTTTAAAATACGTTTGTTATCTTCCTTAACTCATTTTAGTTCTTCTCTTAAATATTTTACGGTTTGTAGGAATTCAGATGGGTTATCATTCCTACTTTCATTCAAATTTACCCATATTTCACTGTCTCTAATGTTACATTCTTCATTGTTTACTGGATCCTTAGGATGTGATTCTTTTTCACTAGACATTCCCACATCTGCCATGATTCCTGCAAAACAATGTTATTCTTCTCTTATTGTTTGCAAGAGAGTCAAACCATAACAAATAAAATTAGTTTTATGTTTCTATCAATTTGAGTGTTAGGCTCATTCAGGCCAAGTGTTGAAACCATGCTCTGATACCATTTGGTCACATACCCGTAATTTCCATAATAAATTTTTTGGTTTACGATTTATTATTCATTCTCTATCTCAACATGAATCTATTAGTTGTAGTACAACCATATTTGTCTTAACATACTATTGATTCGATTGCAAAGATAAGTTTTTACCAGACATGTTGTTGTTGGATGGTAGGGTGTGTCTTCCATTTAGGTTTAATGGTTGATATGTCAGAAGACTACAATGGAGACTGCATTATGGTACCTATCATCATGGATATCCCCTTCCTTGGATGGGTTACATCTTGAGCACACCAATGAATACAGATACAAGACTAGAATGAAGGGTCGAGCTAGAGCCAACGATGGTAAAATTATGCAAGTTTTTGAAAATTTACTGCCTTAAGTCATTGTCGTTTCGCTTCTTATCTAGAACACGTTTGTGTTGAATTTTATTGTTCTCGACCTTTTGAGGGTTTATGAGAAGAAAAAGTTTTGTGTTGTTAAGGAGAAAGACACCAAGATCTGGATTTGCTTGGGACTTCTAGCAGAGTGATGGATCTGTTGTTGACCATGGATACCAACAAGTCGAATGCAAGTAGGACAGGTTAATGAAGGGAAGGGGATCAACTACTATCTGAGGTTCTTAGGGTGATGTTAGCGAAAGAGGACTCTTTAAATCGTTATTTGTGTTGGGGTCCTACAAGGATTTAGAGCGAAGTTGTAGAGGATGAGGAATGGGTGTATTACAACTGTTTTAAAAGTGTTTGTTTGGTAAAGTTAAAGTGATTGAAAAATTGTATTAATTTCTATGAACAATCATGCTTGATTTTTTGTTTATAGTTTGAAAACTGGTTCATGTATATTTTGATTTCATCTCGAAATAACAAATATAAAATTTTATATGAAAAGCATGCCATTAACATCAAGACAAAATGATTATGATTGTCAACTAACCTTTATATCATAATATAAAAAAATCCATTCAAACACAAGAAATATGAATTCAATCCTACATACAACCTCAACACTAGGTTAATGCAACTAAATACTTACACACAATTAAAATTACAATAACTATTAATGCGAGAGTGTCTTCTACTTAAATAGTGCTAATGAAAGTCCCCCTTATAAAAGCGTGACCTCTGACTATTATAGTTTCATTAGCTTTACAATTTTGTTAAATTCAATACCTTTAATGTTGAGTAGAACATGAAGAACACCTTCCACATATTCAAACCCCCTTATAAAAGTGTGACCTTTGACTATTATAGTTTCATTAGCTTTACAAATTTGTTAAATTCAATACCTTTATAGTTTCATTAGCTTTACAAATTTGTTAAATTCAATACCTTTAGTGTTGAGTAGAACATGAAGAACACCTTCCACATATTCAAATTTAACAACATTGAATTGCTCTCGAGTGATGAACCATCCATGTCTAATAATGACAGCATGGAATAAATTTATATTAAATAGAATATAAATTTAAATAAATATGACACATTATAATAACTTCCTCTACATAGACATATCACCTAACATGACAAAACCTTAATAAAATAAAATTAAAATATCTCAATTCCAATTTTCATGTTAACGACATGATTCATGTATGACCTATACCACAACAATGTGGACATTTCACTATCAAATCATTTCATTCCTCCCATGGATACAAACACTTTGGCATTTTGTAATTTCATTCCTCCCATGAATGCCTTCACTATTTGTCATCTTATAACTTCTTACATAGTAGTCACCTCAAATAAAATCCAATTTTGATGTTAACCACATGTCATCTTATAACTTCTTCCATAGTAGTAACTTCAAATAAAATCCAATTTTGATGTTAACCACCTGGTTCATGTATAGTCGACTTTGGATGTTTCACCATCAAATCATTTCATTCCTCCCATGAATGCAATCACTCTTTGTCTAACCTTTTGCATAGTATTAAGTTCAAATAAAATCTATGGTTATTGAATTTTTAATTTTGCAGTGTTTTTTTATTTGTTGTTTGGGAACTATGTACTTGGCTGCTCTTCCATTTTACTGAATTTTTTATTTTGTAGTGGACTTAGCCACTCTTCCATTTTAGAGACCTCAAGTTTTTTTATTTTAAATTTTTATTTAATATAAATAATTTCAAGAAAATAAAAATCAAGAATTTTACAATAAAATTATATTAAATATATTTAAAATATTAATATTTTTAATTTTTATTTTAAATATTTTTTTTAAAATTTAAATATGCTATAATTAATTAAAAATAAAAATAAATGATTTAACAATAAAAGTATGTATCAAATACATTAAAGGAGTTATTTTGTTTTTCATCTCACATATGAATTTGGTTTTTCTTTTAAGTGTCTTCATTTATTGTTCAAATACATTAAAATTGTATCAAATACATTAAAAGAGTTTTTTTTTCATCTCAAATATAAATTTGTTTTTCTTTTTTAAATATCTTCATCATTTGTTCAAATACATTAAAAATGTTAAATTTTTAATTTTTTTTCCTCTTTCAAATATAAATTTCTTTTTTCTTTTAAATATCTTCATCATTAATAAATGGAATCTAGTTTAAATGATTATTGATCAACCAAAATATATAAATATTAAATATTAATAAATAGTTATTGATTATTTAAAATATAAATATTAAATGTTGATATAATTATTATTAATAATAATTTATTTGAAAAAAATTAAAACTATAAATTATAGACAAAAAAATATATTTAAACTATATATATAGCAATGATGATGTTTAAACTCTATTGAGACCCACTTGGTCTTTCAGACCTTAAAAGTTGAGAGAGAATAATTCGAATGTTACAAAACTTTATTCCTATGATTAGAAAACTTCGTAAGAAGGTTCCTAGGTTGCCATAGTTTTGACATGCTAGAAGCTTATGGAGGTTTGTATTGTAACAAAGATCAAGAAAGTGCAATCGATTGTGAGTGTACAATGGGCACTCTAAGAGAAATTGATTTTCATTTTCAACGCTTACAATGCCATAGAGATGACAATTTATTTCCTCCCATTGTTTTGTTTTAGGGGTTGTCCAACGCTCTGTTTCACTATGAAGCTAATGTGAGTTTGTTCTGATCTTGGCTATGCTATGCTACACCTGTACCCAACGCGCCTTCACGTGTAGCCCAGGGAGAGAGGGCCAAATTTTTCGACCAAGAGGGGTGTTATTGAGCAACGATGGTCATGGTTGGGCCCTTTGGTCATCCTTTAGGGGTACTATTGCTTAATGGCACTATTGACTACCCTTTATTGGGGTTTTTAATCTTAGGGTTGGTGTCTGGGGCCCCGGAGGGTTCACTAATGGGTCACATGGCCCCATCTCATGTTTACAAGCTTAGGTGGCCTTTGTTTCAACAGCGAGACCTTCTTCTCCACTCAAAACCAATTATGACACCCCCCTGGCCTCTCAGGTTGTGGGTTCCTGCTCTCCTTGGCCTTATTTCTTTAGAGAAAAGGCATCCTCCATGCCAGGCCTTTTCATGCTTTGAGGAGGGCGTTGATGAATTTTACAACATTCTAGGGGTTAGATGGGGTATAATGCCCTCCCTCCAGCTCAATCCAACCTTTCGTTCAGAGTGATTCACTTATTTGAGCGTTTTTTGGCACCTGGGGATACAAATACCCCAGGTAGCCTACCTTGAGCCTACCTTAGGCTATAGTTTATTATTATTTTCTTTTAATTTTCAGTTGACATTTTATAATTTCAAATTGACTTATTTTAAGGCATGTAGGCCTGAATATTTTTAAAAATGAGTGTGAGATCATATAAATAGATCTCCTCATTTTCATTTTAAAGACAGCTCTCATGGGATAATACACTATGCACTTGTTTTACCCTAGCTAGGGTTTCTTTGGATGGATGCGCTCCTCTTGAGGAAGTTTTCTGGTTAAGCAAGTTGTTTTCTGGTAATTCTTTGGTGAATCTCTGCTTTTGGTGATGCTTTGATTTGTTGGATGAACACAAGCACAAAAAGGTCATGCTTCTTACCATTTTATTTGAATGTTGGTGGATGTGCATGTTCAAGTATTAGTGGTAGCCCTAGAGTTGTACTTTTCCTTAGGATAGGTCATTACCTTCCTTCTTGTCACCTTAGCAAACAACGACATGTCTCTTTGTGAGGGTTCCCTCGGGTTTCTCCTTAGTTTTTCTAGGCTAGTTGCTTGACTTGGGACCTTTCCTCACTAGGTTCATCATCCTCCCTAGAAGCCCTAGGTTGGGTAGGGATTTTGTTAAGGTAGGGTTTCCCTTGAGTTTTCACACTTTCTCTCTTCTAAAAAACCTAGTTCTATGGTTAGTTTAGGATTAGTTTTAGGTTAAATTTAGGTATGCAATTTTATGTTAGAAACCCTAAAAATAAAAAAAATAATTTTTTTGCATCTTCGGGCCTCCCTAAATTTTGGCCACCTTCCTTACAAATTTGCCGTGGCCTCTAAAGCCCTAAAAACCCTAAGGTAGAATTATAGGGAACCCTAAAATACAAAAATTGCAAGAATCTCAAAATATACCCTAAACAACCCTAAAATCAAACCTAACTACATCAGCAACCTTCTTTTCCCTAGGTCTTTCCCTTGTGTGATAGTCCTCTTCCCATCCTATAGGGCTTCTTTTTACAATGGCAACCCTCCCATACTCTTTTGATGTACCTTGCTCCTGGACCTACATGTGCAGTAACAAGGAAAAATATTAGTCCGCATTGTTTGTTCACACACACGATCTACCACACACTTTAAAGTTGATGCAATTGTTTGGTTAAGGCCCAATTACATGCTGAATACAAGTTTATGTTACCAAGAAGCACATATACTGCTATTAGTTAGTGCTATACTATTAAGAACTGATGCTATAATGTTGTTGTGAATTGATGATTGAATGCATACTGTTTGCACACAATTTGCACATGCATTAAGTTACGGGGCTTTAAGTGGATGGAATTATTTATGCTTTGCTACATGTACTACAGTGAATACTTGTTTGTGCTAATATGTTGATACTAATACTTACTGCTGGTACATATACACACTGCTGCACATGAACACACACATACAGTATGTTGCATGGTTTAGGATTGGATTGATTGCTTGATAATTGCATGGTTGTTCTTATGTCAAAACAAATGCCTAACTAATTACATAAGGCTGGTATATATTGCTGCACTTTACTGTATGTACACATTAAGGTCATATAATTGCATACAAAGTTGCTACTACTGCTATATTGATACTTACTGTTGATAAGACCAATGCTGTCACAATTACACACATACATACCTATTTTCAGACCTTGTATTAGTTAGTTCAATCCAATACACATACATAACTGATACATTTAGTTATATTGTTGTTCAATGTTTTGTTTCAAATGTTCAACCTTGCTAGAAATACTAAATGTGAGTGACAACTGGAAACACACATGCTTGTTGCGTAATGATAAACACTTATACTTGTATGATATTCGCTTATGTGTTTGTTGGGTAAGGCTAACCTTTGGGTTGATATAATATTCCAATAATAATTACACAAACCATACATTTCCTTCACTCATTTTCTAGACTCCATAAGGCATTAATCCATTAACTTCTGCGAAAGAGAGCATCTTTGGTATTTTAGTGTCTTTGTAGAGTTAAAATAGGGCTTTCTCCTAAGAGGCTTAGGCATCCAAAGCAATCAGGAGTAGTTGACTAAAGTGACAATGGTCACTTCATCCTCTCATACTTATCGGTGGCTTGGGGTGCCATTTCATTCGGTAACAGGCTATATTAATTTTCTTCATAGAAGTGGTTAAGACATAGCGATATTTTTGATATTCCATATTAGGGTTAATGACCTTATTATATCTTAACTTTCTTTTAACCTCTAAAACTTTCGGGCACCACATAGTATTTTCAATGTTGTCAATATTTGCAAAGTGATAGTTTGGTCAATCCTCCAATGGTTTAACCAAGCCATGGCCTGATTTTTTAAAGCAATTTTAGAGAGTCTTTGGTCACACATCATCCCTGTTATTTATCTTGTTCTTATACACTAAGTGCCTAATCATAAAGATGTTTTAAATAATCCCTCACCTAAAATAAAAATAAAACAAAAAATAATATATTGTTATGAAATGAAAATAATGTGTTGTACTACAATATGATTAAATGATTGTACCACCAAACATACAATCACAAAGACATGTTAATGAAGAATATAATCACCAACCATCATACAAACCTCCAAGACCTAAGAATATATATGTTTTATGAATGAAGAATATATGTTGTATGATACAAACATCTAAGACCTAAGAATAAATATGTTTTATATTTTATTTTTAATGAATAAATTTGTTTTATATTTTATTTTTAATTTAAATAGAATTGGATTTTTATTCAACATGTGAGACTTAAGAATAAATATGTTTTATATTTTATTTTTAATGAATAAATATGTTTAATATTTTATTTTTAATTTAAATAGAATTGGATTTCTATTTTTTTTTGTTATTGTTCGTTAAGCAAACTTTTATTAAATTTATTCCACAATCTTTTTAGTTTTATAATCACTTTAATAAACATGTAAAACACAAATATGTATATATAAACCTTGCACTTTACCAAAATAGCTTTTACCGCTCTCTAGAAAATGCTGAGAAAGAGGTAATAACCCAACTACAAATGCTTTCTGACTCAACACATCAACAGAAAATGCAAATGCTTTCCCAGTCGACACATAAACATAAACAGAAAATTTACAGTCGCACGATGCCGTTCTCGGACAGAATTCACTGAATTGTGAAATTCAGGAGCTCAGTTCAAGAAACCTGCGAGCGGTTGGATGGTTTGCATTACAGAGCTGGTCGGGTTTCAGAGTCTCCACAATCTGCCCATCGACCAACAGAAAAACGAGGTCGGCGATTCTCTGAATCTGTTTGACGCTATGGGAGACCATGATAATCGTCATTCCCCGGCCCCTTTTCAGTTTCCCGATCGATTCCTCGATGTGTTCAGTCGATATGGGATCCAGGGCGCTCGTCGGCTCATCCAGCAATAGGACCTATTTCTCACAGCAACTCTAATCAAATTTAGAGAAAGCAAACTGAAAAAATTCTACTTCTTCGCCAAAATAAAAACCAGAATTCCGACAAACATAACCAAATTTAGAGAATTAAGCAAGACAGACCTCGGGCTCGTTGGCGAGAGCCCTGGCCAAGGCCACTCGCTGCGCCTGCCCGACAGAGAGACCGCTGGCGGCTCTAGGGGCCAGAGAAGAGTCCAAATCCGCGAGACCCAGATATTCAACCACCTTCTCGTCCGACAATTTCTCCCCGCGGAGCCCCGGCCCGTATCTTATGTTATCAGCAACGCTCCCTGTGAACAAAAAAAGAAATTAGCTCGACAAAAGTCATGAATATGAACATGAATTCTGTATGAAATCGATTACCGACCATCAAAGAGGGCAGGCGTCTGGAAGAGCATGCCGACACGCCGTCGGAGGGCGAGCACGTCGAGGGTGGTGATGTCGTGGCTGTCGAG
>LPNX010036607.1:63014-76050 GCA_001517045.1 Pseudotsuga menziesii
ACATTTATCTTTGGAAGGCCGCATGTTTTTTCACCAGTTGTGTCGCATTGTTTTTCACCGGTTGTGTCTTCATTTTGATGCTCGACCCCACGTAAAGAATGTCACATTAATGTCGAGCTAAGCTAAGCTACAACTTATGTATTCTAGTTTCAAATTTTCAGAAAGAATTAAAGCTATCTAGCCAACATGTTTTTTTCAAGAAAGAAAAATCTATTTTTTTATATTCAATTGAATCAAAAGGAACATATACAAAACATGATTGTGTATGTTACAAAAATAAACAACAATCCATGTTGACAAACTAAATATTGTTATATAAAATCAAATATTGTTTTAATTCAAGAAACAATGGTGGATGGGATCAAAATTTTAAGGAGAATTTGTCGAAATGGATGACAAACTAAGATATTTTGTTTATAAATTTTGTAGGTAGTTAGGGAGGTTTGAGTAGAAAGAAGGTATTTATGAGGCCAACTAACTTTGTGATTTTTTAATAGGCTATTAACATTAAAATAGCATGTCCTTTTGAGAGGGCTTGTTAGCTCATTTTTTTTTATGTAATGTTATTTTAGATGGGGCTTTAAATTTTACTATAATTCACTTAAAGTTCATAAGTATTTCTAAAACAAATCTTTTGGTTGCCTTTTTTTACTAATATGATGGAGGAGGTTGGTTGGGTGGATGTTGAGCCCATTAAAATGGTTCCTACTTGGAACTTGGAAGAACACAAGGATAGGAAAAGATAGGGTGGGAAATAATTATATATGTTTTAAATTCGAAATTCTCTTATGGGTGAGCAAATAAAGATAAGAACATGGGTTGAGTTTAGTGGGGAATTTGATCACTTGCTTGTTTTCATTCAATTTGCAAATAAGGAGTCCAAGCCTCCAAAACCATTTAAGTTTAATTCTACCTATCTTGAGGATGAAGAGTTTGTTAGTTTGGTAAAAGTTGAATGGAAACCCTATGATGACTCCCTATGATGATTCCTTAAGGGAGTTAGATAATTACAATTTGCATTTAATATCAAGGTAGTATCATCTTTGGATCATGCAAAGCGAATGAAGGATGAGCAAGACATAGTATCAATTGAAAGTTAAATTGATCATTTTTATGCTAGAGAACTACACAAATTTACTAATGAGGACTCTAGCGAAAATCTAAGGGAACTAGAACTAAAAATAAGAAAAAATATTGCATATAAAAAGGCAATATGAAGGCTAAAGAGTAGGGCTTTGCGGTTGTATATATGTGATTAGGACTGATAATATTTCCATAGTTATGAAAATTATGGGAAAAAATAAACATAATTTGGGAAGTCAGGGAGTTAATGATATTAAAGCATAAACGTTTAAGGACATTGTTGATTTAGGAGTGGCTCATTTTGGGAAGATATATAAGGAAGAGGAGATCAATCATTGCAAAAGTAGTTAAGATTACTTCTTACTTTCCTAGATTTGTTGACAAGGTAGAAAACATAAGGACTTTACTCAATGAACTTATGACATAGCACATGCAAGTTTGGGATATTAAAGAATACCCTTAATTTCACTTGATATTTCCCCAAACTCCTTTTATTGAACCCCCCCCTCCCAACACCTATAACCCCCCACCCCATCGTTTTTTATACCTCAATAGCTATAAACCTCCTTTAACCCCCTGCCCCTGTCAATACCTACAATATATTGACCTAATTTTTGACAATTTTAAAACCCCCTTCATGAACTCTAATGATACGATATTGCCCAACAAGTGAATCCCTTGTGGTAGAAAATGGGAGATTGATGGAGGAATTTTCCAAAAAATAATTGTGCCCCAATAATTGGACAATGGAATTTTTCTTAGGGTTATGATTTGATAGAAGATGATTTATTAAGGTTAGTTGAGGATTCAAGGAACTATGGGAAGGTGTTTAGGTGCCTTTAATACTACTTTTATTGCATTAATCCTAGAGAAGGACAACCCTAGTTCCTTTGATGACGTTAGGATTGTTTCTTTGTGCAAATGTATTTACAAGAAAATAACTAAGATGATTTCTTTGGGTTTAAGAAGATTCCTTTTTAATCAATCTTAAATGAGCAACGCAGGTTCCTTCATATGAGGTACATCCATGATGCAATTAGAGTGGTACAACAAGGGATGTATACCATAAAAACAAAGAAATTATCATCCAGTGTGAAATTGGGCCTCCCTAAGGCATATGATAGGGAAAACTGAATGTATTTAAGAATCATGTTGATTCACCTTGAGTTTTGTGTTCATTTTGTGAACTGGATTATGAGATGCCTAACTTAAGTGTCTTTTTCAATCTTAATGAATCGACATATATTTTTCTTAGACCCTAAATAAATCTTAGGTAGGGATACACTTGTCACCTTTGTTATTTTTTTTATAGTTGTTGAAGGTCTTGGTAGGGTTTTCTTGGAGGCAAGAAGAACTAGATTTCTAAAAGATATAAAGATCGAAAGATCTCTTTATTTGATTCAACTTCTTTTTGTGAATGGTGTTCTATTATTCCGTGATGTTTCAAGAAAATATGAAAATAAATTAAAAGAAATGTTAGAGTTAAAATTCACTACTCCTTATAGGAAGGTTAATTTGTAAAAATATTCTATTTATTTTAAAAGGGGTGACACATGATAACTTAGATTAATTGTATATCTATTTCCTTATTAAGATATCAAGAAAATATGAAAATAAATTAAAAGAAATGTTAGAGTTAAAATTCACTACTCTTTATAGGAAGGTTAATTTGCAAAATAATTCTATTTATTTTAAAAGGGGTGACACATGATAACTTAGATTAATTGCATATCTATTTCCTTATCAACATCTTAATATTCAAGTAGGTTCCAAACACTTGGGTTTTTATATCAAGCCAAATGATTTTGGGATTAATGCATGTTTAATTGCGAATTTTGGAAGGAGAATTAATATATGGTGTAGAAAATGGTTATCCATGGGAATGAGACTTATTCTGGTCTACTATTGGAAGCAATTCTAAATTATTGCAATCATTGGCTTTTGTTCTCATTGAGGCTTTGCAAAAAACACAAAGATTGGTGTTAGTTTTCCTTGGTCATGGACAAAAGAGAATGTATGTATCCCTTTAGTAAAATGGTGGACCGTAGTAAAACCACAAGACTTAGGAGGTTGGGGTTTAAGAATATCCACAATCTTAGGAAGGATTTGCAAAAAAATACATCAACTCTGTTACATTAGAATAATGAATCAAAAGTCCTTTTAAGAATATTTATAACGTGGACCTATAGTTTAGAAGGTCATTGTCTTAACCTTTCCTATTGTTGGGAAGGCTATTATCCTAACCATTGTGCTAGTTTGGAAAGTCTTTGTTCTTATCCCTTTCATATGTAGGGGAAGGAGGACTATACACTTGATTAATTTATACATCCAATTAGCTAAAAAAATCACAAGTGAGTTATGTTGATGACTCCTATTTGTCTTCTTTACACATTAAGGACCTAGATTTAATGAAAATATTTTTATTATACTTTGAATTGATTCATAATAAAACTTTGTAATACAATTAATTCAAATATGTATATATAATACAAGGCCTTATTTATAATTAAAACAACCTCATTTTGATCTCCAACATATTTTTAATAGCTTTTCCTTCCTTTCATCACAAAGCAATCATTCCTTTGTTTAATAAAAATAATTATCAAATATTAATAACATAGATAAAATCTGAACACATTTAACCAAAATAAAACTAGCAACAACTATATTTTAATAAGATTAATATGTTCTACATATGGGGAAAGGTATATATTTGACATATTGATAATGTTTTTTTCCTAAAAAAAAATGTGTCAATTACTTGTATCTAATAGTTAATCTAATATAACAATCACTTAATTTTTGGTTGTTCAGCGCATAATTGTATCATCGTTGGAGTTAAGCTAATAGTTCTATCTAATAATCACAATTTAAAAGTTAATATAAAGCTATTGTAGTTAATATAAGAGATCCGAGTTATCTCTAATCTTAGCTTCCAAATGGAGTTGAACTAAGTCTTATGCACATTAACTCGACTCCCAACTCCCAAATGAAGTTCGAGTGATACATGAGTTGCACATTACCATGCCACTAAGTGCAATTATCACACGAATTCAAAGGAATTTATTAGTAGTTCAGAGGAGTTTATTAGGAGTTAGACTATCACACTAAGTGCACATTACTTCAACTCTTACTTGTAAAATGCACTTTGGATAAACCTTGTGCACATTACCTCTACTTCTAGCAGCTAGAGAGAGTTCCACTGTCACATGACCTACACATTACCGTGCCATTAAGTTCAATTATCACATAAGCTATTTTTTATTTTTTATTATTGTTTTTCCAACTACCACAAAGTGCAGTTATCACATGAGTTATTGTCGATTTTTTTATAATTATTAATTGTGAATTTTAGACAATACCCATAAAATCAATTGAAACAATACATTTGTCTCATTCTCATTCATAAATTAAAAAATAAAAATAAATAAATAAATAGTAATCCACCCCAATTCTAAAAGATATAAACCTATCTACATAACAATATCATTAATAATCATTCCTTGATAACTTAAACAATTCTTTATACCTTTAACCTATAAAAAAATAATTAAACTTTCAATAAATACTACCAACTACCTTTAACCCATAAAATAAATTTAACTTTCAATAAATACTACTAACTAATGGGTGACAAACCCAACTTAAATAATCCATAATAATGCTCCGACTCCTTGATCCCATCATCTAGTTCTTCAAACCTTTGATATAATCATGCATGAAATAATTGTTGATAATGTTCGCCTTTCAACTCAGCCAAAAACAAAATGCCTTTGATAAAACTTATCATTGTTTTTTCATTAATATATTAATAAAATAATTTCTTATCATATTTTTGATAATTCATTATATATTAATGAAAAAATTTCGTTATCATTTTCTTCGAACAGGAAAACAAATTCTTTTATTATTTTTATTAATAAACTAATTTATTATATTTTATTTCATTATATAAATTTCACAATTAATTATAATATTATTTTAAACTTATATATAACAAAAATCCCCTAAAACCTAAGAGTTTCTTGTTACTCTACTCCCCACATAATAGTTACACTCATCTTTAACTAATCTAACCAAAAAAAACCTATCTTCTAATCATTTTTCACGATTATATTTTTCCATTTTTTTTAAGAAATATTTTACTTGTTACTCTACTCCTCACACAATAGTCACACTCATCTTTAACTAAACTAACAAAAAAAACTATGTCACACTCATCTTTAACTAACTAATAAAAAAAACTATCTTTTAATAATTTTTCAAGATTATATTTTTTCAATCTTTGCCCCCAAAAATATTTAAAATATAAATATGATAATGTAAATTATAAATTTTAATTATTATATTTACCCAATTTGTAATTGATCTTTATATTGTGTTTTTTATTAAAGTGTTTTTATCATGCTCCATAAATAATATTGTATTAGATATGTTTATGTTTTTTATTGAAGTGTTTTTATCATGATTCATAAATAAGAGACTTATAATCAAGTTGCTTTTGCAATATGGTTTTCTTTTAATGGAAATATCTTTTGGTTTTCGTTTTTAGTGTAATAATTAGTTAACAGTGTCAATGATAAGCAATACCCCTTGAGTCTATAAACAAGATGCTTATAATCCATTTGCTTTTGGAACATTGATTTTTATAAAAGTAATGTAACAATTAATTAACAATATAAAAAATAATTAATATATTGAGTTCGAGGTATTTTGTTTAAATTATTATGTAAGAATTTAATAAATTATTTTGCATCCATTTATTAACATGTAAGGGGTATGAAAACATTGGTTTACAATTGATTCTAATAACTCTTATTGTATGTGTAGGTCTAGGTAACCTCCCAATAAATAGGCAACCCATTTTGGTTGTCAATTAACAACTATTAAGAGAGTTTTTGAGGTTCAAAACAAAAAATGTACCATTAAAGTTCACTTTATAAGAACCAATAGGATTGAAGATGATGATGTCAACCATAAAGGTAAAATTTGTAAAAACAAATGGAGAGAAAAAAACTACATTTTTCTAAATTTCGAGTTTGAGGACTCGTTGGATGGTGAATTTAATCTTGCATCCAACACATACCCACATTGCATACTTCTGAGGTACCTACGACACCCAAAAATGAAAATTTCAATAAAATATGTATTTTATTGAAATTTTCATTTTTGGGTGTCGTAGGTACCTCAGAAGTATGCAATGTGGGTATGTGCCATGAGTACCTCATAAGTATGCAGTGTGGGTATGGTTTGAATGTGGAATTAAATTTCCAAACCCAAAATTTAGGTGTATTTTAATATTAAAATACGTATTTTATTGAAATTTTCATTTTTGGGTGTCGTAGGTACCTCAAAAGTATGCAATGTGGGTATGTGCCGTGAGTACCTCAGAAGTATGCAGTGTGGGTATGGGTTGAATGTGGAATTAAATTTCCAAACCCAAAATTTAGGTGAACCGATAGGGAGATATTATAATCTCACATTTTTTTAGAAAGAGTCAAAGCTATTTAGCCAACATGGTTTTTTTTTCAAGAAAGAAAAATCAATTCCTTGATATTCTATTGAATCAAAGGTAACATATACAAAACATGATAATGTGTGGCATACAGAGTTACAAATATAATCAACAATCCATGTCGACAAACCATCAACTTTTCAAAAAACATACCTACAGGGAAAAAATAAATAATCAAAGCACCTTCCCTCCCAGTCCAAGTCTCTCAAAGAAAGACTCTCCACATAATCTAAAGGAAACACAATAAGAGCCCTGAAAACCTATCCAAAGGAAGCACGAGAGGGGAAAGTGGATACCCCTCGACAAATGGCATCCAAGAGTGCCAAAACAGCTCAGCCCAGTGAGCAAGATGGGAATGAGTAAGGCTTAAATGAAGCAAATGATTTTTTAAACTATGGAATTGACTATTCATGAGAGTACTTTGGTGAGTTCCAAGTTTAAAGTTGGTGGTTGTCATTATAACTTAAAGAGTATATTTTATACTGTGCAAGTGCAATTGGATATATTTCTAACTCTAGATTTAGCAAGATATTTGGAGATACACCCAATGTAGAGGTCCCATTTCAGAGAGAATCTACCTTTTTAGCTTTATCACAACATGTCTGGCTCCTTATAAAGTAATAATTATTAGTAAGTATTTGGAGATTGAGGAGGAGCTAAAATACTACTATGAAGATATCTCTTTATAAGAGAAGGTTCATATTCTCAAAGGGTTGGAATACCTTAGGTAATTCTCATGTGTTGACCTCCATATGGATATAGAAGTTTTAGAGAACAAATTTAGAATTCATACCTGCTAGGTTTTCACTTGCAAGGAGGAAAAATTAGATGATAAAGGTGAACAATCTAGATATCCTTTGAATACAAGACAAATTGGCATAGGCTTATCAAAGGAGTGAAAGGTCTTTAAGCATGGATGGTTAAAAGGAGGACATAAGTTTTGGGATCAAAAGTTGAAAGTAAAGACAATAGAAAATTCAATAAGAAAAACATAAGGCATTACAAGGATCGGGCCTTAAAGTAGGCCAAACCCCACAGGAGGGTTACCCATTATTTTTATGACTTTTAAATGCCATAGGATTGGGAAACCCCTCATAAAAACATGTTTGAGGTATATTAGTGGAGTTAAATAAAGTTAAATATTGTTTTAATTCAAGAAACAGTGGTGGATGGGATTAAAATTTTAGGGAAAATTTGTCGAAATTGATGACAAACTAAGATTTCTTCCTATAAATTTTGTAAGTAGTTAGGGGTTTGATTACTAGTAGAAAGAAGATATCTATGAGGCTAACTAACTTTGTGATTTTTGAATAGGCTATTAACAGTAAATTCACCTCTTCGGACTTGAGAAAAACTTTTTTTTTGTTAATATTTATGGTCAATATGAGGATAGTGTGTTCTTTTGAGAGGGCTTGTTAGCTTAATTTTTTTTATATGTAATGTTAATTTAGGTGGGGTTTTAAATTTTACTATAATTCACGCAAAGTTCATAAGTATTTCTAAAACAAATCTTTTGGTTGACTTTTTTACTAATAAGATGGAGGAGGTTGGTTTGGTGGATGTTGAGCCCATTAAAATGGTTCCTACTTGGAAGAATACAACGATAGGAAAAGATAGAGTGGGAAATAATTATATCTGTTTTGATTTCCAAATTCTCTTATGGGTGAACAACTAGAGATGAGAACTTGGATTGAGTTTAGAGGGGAATTTTATCACTTGCTTGTTTTCATTCAATTTGCAAATGAGGAATCCAAGTCTCCAAAACCATTTAAGTTTAATTCTACCTATCTCAAGGATGATGGCTTTGTTAGTTTGGTAAAAGTTGAATGGAAACCCTATGATGACTCCTTAAGGGAGTCATATAATTACAATTTGCATTTAATATCAAGGTAGTATCATCTTGGGATCATGCAAAGTGAATGAAGGATGAGCAAGACACAATATCAATTGAAAGTTAAATTGATCATTTTTATGCCTGAGAAGTACACAAATTTACTAATGAGGACTCTAGAGAAAATATAAGGGAACTAAAACTAAAAATAAGAAAAATTATTGCATATAAAAAGGCAATATGAAGGATAAAGAGTAGGGCTTTGCGGTTGTATAAATGTGATGAGGACTCAGAATATTTCCATAGTTATGTGAATTATGGGAAAACATAAACACCATTTGGGAAGCCAGGGAGTTAATGATATTAAAGCATAAACGTTTAAGGACATTTTTTATTTAGGAGTGGCCCTTTTTGGGAAGATATATAAGGAAGAGGAGAGCCACCATTACAAAAGTATTTAAGATTACTTCTTACTTTCCTAGATTTGTTGACAAGGTAGAAAACACAGGGACTCCACTCAATGAACTTATAATGACATAGCATTTGCGATTTGGGATATTAAAGAATACCCTTAATATCACTTGATATTGCCCCAAATTCCTTTTATTCAACCCCCCTCCTAACACCTAACCCTTTTTTATACCTCAATAGCTATTAACCTCCTTTAACCACCGCTGTCGGTCAATACCTAAAATATATTGACCGAGTTTTTGACAATTTTAAAACCCCGTTCATGAACTTAGATGATAAGATATTGGCCAACAAGTGAATCCCTTGTGGCAGAAAATGGGAGATTGATGGAGGAATTTTCCAAAAAATAATTGTGCCCCAATAATTGGACAATGGATTTTTTCTTAGGGTTTTAAAAATTGATAGAAAATGATTTATTAAGGTTAATTAAGGATTCAAGGAACTGTGGGAAGGTTTTTAGGTTCCTATAAGACTAATTTTATTGCATTAATCCTGAAGAAGGACAACCCTAGTTCCTTTGATGAAGTTAGGCTTGTTTCTTTGTGTAATTGTATTTATAAGATAATAACTAAGATGATTTATTTGGGTTTAAGAAGTTTTTTTTTAATCAATCTTTTATGAGCAACGCATGTTCCTTAATGGGAGGCACATCCTTGATGCAATTGGAGTGGTACAACAAGGGATGCATACCATAAAAACAAAGAAATTATCATCCAATGTGAAATTGTGCCTCTCTAAGGCATCTGATAGGGAAAACTAAATGTATTTGAGAATCATGTTGATTCACCTTGAGTTTTGTGTTCATTTTGTGAGCTGGATTATGAGATGCCTAACTTAAGTGTCTTTTTCAATCTTAATGAATCAACATCTAATTTTCTTAGACCCTAAAGAAATCTTAGGTAGGGATACACTTGTCACCTTTGTTATTTTTTTTTATAGTTGATGAAGGTCTTGGTAAGGTTTTCTTGGAGTCAAGAAGAACTATATTTCTAAAAGATATAAAGATCGAAAGATCTCTGTATTTTATTCAACTTCTTTTTGTGGATGATGTTCTATTATTATGTAATGTTTCAAGAAAATATGTACGTAAATTAAAAGAAACATTAGAGTTAAAATTCACTACTACTTATAGGAAGGTTAATTTGCAAAAATATTATATTTATTATAAAAAGGGTAAGAGATGATAACTTATATTAATTTTATACCTATTCCTTTATCAACATCTTGATATTCAAGTAGGTTTCAAATTCTTGGGTTTTTATACAAAGCTAAATGATATGGGATTAATGCATGTAAATGTTTAATTGTCAATGTTGAAAGAAGAATTAATATATGGTGTAGAAAATGGTTATCCATGGGAATGAGACTTATTATGGTATAGTATTGGAAGCAATTCCAAATTATTGGAATCATTGGATTTTGTTCCTATTGAGGTTTTGCGAAAAACCATAAAGATTGGTTTTCGTTTTCCTTGGTCATGGACAAAAGAGAATGTATGTATCCCTTTAGTAAAATGGTAGACCATAGTAAAACCATAAGACTTAGGAGGTTGGGGTTTAAGAATATCCACCATCTTAGGAAGGATCTGGAAGCTAAGTTTTTATGAAGGCTCATATCAAATCAAGGTCTATGGCGTTAGGTTATCATCCAAAAAATAGATTGACTATGTTACATTAGAATAATGGATCAGGAGTCCTTCTAAGAATATCTATAATGTGTCTATAGTTTAGAAGGCCATTGTCTTAACCTTTCCTCTTGTTGGGAAGGTTATTATCCTAACCATTGTGTTAGTTTGGAAATCCTTTGTTCTTATCCCTTTCATATTTAGGGGAAGGATGACTATACACTTCATCAATTTATACATCCAATTAGCTAATAAAAAAATCACAAGTGAGTTATGTGGATGAATCTTAGTTGTTTTTTTTACACATTAAGAACCTAGATTTAACGAAAATCTTTATATTATACTTTAAATTGATTTATAATAACACTTTGTAACACAATTCATTCAAATATGTATATATAATACAAGGCATTATTTATAATTAAAACAACCTCACTTTGATCTCCAACATGTTTTTAATAGCTTTTCCTTCCTTACATTACAAAGCAATCATTTCTTTTTTTAATAAAAATAATTATTAAATGTTAATAACATAAATAAAAACTCAAAACATTTAACCAAAATAAAAACTAAAAACAACCATATTAAAAAGATTAATATGTTCGACATAGTAGAAAAAGTGTATATGTGACACATTGATAATGTTTTTTTCCTAAAGAATGTGTCAATTATTTGTATCTAATAGTTAATTTAATATAAAAACCACTTAATATATGGTTGTTAAGCTCATAGTTGTATCATCATTGGAGTTAAGCTAATAGTTCTATCTAATAGTTAATTTAAAAGTTAATATACAACTATTGTAATTAATATAAGAGGGTGATTCCATGAAGATGGGTAACACTTTTTGGCCAAATTTGGCGATGAAAACCTGATTTTTAACTCATGTGCTAGATAGAATCCCTCAAAATGCATATATGCCATGTGAATTTTGACTTGCAGTAAAAAAATAAATTGTAGAATATTATGTTGGCTTCATAGTGATATTTTTTTTAAAATATTCCGATGTCATTTAATGTGTGAATTTTTGCATTTAATGAACTGTGTGACCTTAAAATTTTGAAGAAGCTAATAAGTGGCTCGTGTCCACGTAGAGTAATTCAAATCTTGCATTAATAATTTCAAAAAAATATATATATGAGCATGATCTACATAAAATGTAGTGTGATGTGCATATTTTTTTGTTAATTTTTTTCGCATTATACAATTATTTATTATTTTTCGAAAGTGACCACATTCGATTTCATCATCGTTTTAAACACATATTTGTCCACGTAAAGAAATTTTTTCTATTTTTTCAAAAATTGAAAAACCACAGATACCCTTTTGAAGAGGACACGTCGATATGTGATGTGTGCATTTTAAAGAACTTTTTGGCTGTGTATTTTTAACTTTGCGGATTTTTCTTTGAGCTGCTTCGAAGTTGCAGTGTGGTTTTCTAAGTATAAGTTTTAGAAGTAATTAAAAAATAAATTTCATATGAATGCCAAAATGCGTGTATGATACGTCAATGGATAGAAGATTCGTTGATGAATTTATCGGCATCAACTCCGCTCAGTTATGTGCTAGGAATGGTAGGGTTTACACCTCTGCAAGGCACATGAAAATTTTCATTTGTTTGAATGTGGGCTAAGTCTGTTTTTTTAAGCCCTCGACCGAGGTATGAACCTCGACCGAGGTATTTAAATACCTCGGTCGAGGTCTTAAGGAAACCTTGACCGAGGGTTTGTAAAGCCCTCGACCGAGGGTTTAGCAAACCCTCGGTCGAGGTTTCATTAATACCTCGACCGAGGTATTAGCTCGGTCGAGGTCCTTTAAAGCAAAACCCGGGAGTGAATTCAAACATTAATGACACTCCAACTACAAACTTTAATGTCTTTCTCACCCAAATTTTTAATCAAAATCTATATAAACATATAATTCATAGTAAGCTAAATCTCCTTAAAAATTGCCTTAGAATTTCATTGAAAAAAGTTTGTTTTGTCATACAAAGTTAGCATTGTAGATTGTTTTGAAGTATCAATTTGGATTGTTGATCAATCACAATGGGAAGCAGCCAACGTCGAACAAGAAGAAATGAAAGAAATCAAAACAAAATTGAAGAGAAAAGAGAGAAAGATAAAGAAAGGAAGAGGAGAAAAAGAACAATCTTGAGAGAAGAAGAAATTCCAAATGAAGCTATGATGGAAGAAGCAAATCCCATTGATATAGGTATAATTTCAAAGTTATGATTTTCATTTTCATAGTTTACAATTTGATAGATTTCATAGTTTACAATTTGATAGTTGATAAATTTCATAGTTTACAATTTCATAAATTTCATATTCATGAATTTACAATTTGATAAATTTTCATGAATTTACAATTTCATAGTTTACAATTTCATAAATTTACAATTTCATCAATTTACATTTTACAATTTACCGTGGTCGACACTAATATTTGAAATCGGTTGGTTAGGTTCACATATCATAGACTATGGTTAAGTGTTTTTGTCTATGATAATTTCATA
>LPNX010036608.1:0-46230 GCA_001517045.1 Pseudotsuga menziesii
ATTTACCATATTTTAAAATAAATTTTATAAATTTATTAAAAAAAAATTAAATTCCATTTAAATTGAAAAACAATTATTTAAACTGAAAAACAATTATTTAAACTGGAAAACAATTATTTTAACTGTTACCTCTTAGGTCCGACGCCATCGTGACGAGGTTGGGTTGCTTCGGGGTGCTTGGGTTGCTTCAGGGTGCCAATGCTTACGTCGCTCTCACTTCGTATCTCGATCGAGCTTTCACGTTGTAGTTTTGTGAAACAAACGGTGGGGGCCCGCGGCCCCTATTTATAATTTTTTCAATACAGGCACCTCGGTCGAGGTATTTACCTCGACCGAGGTATTTATTAACCCTCGGTCGAGGTTTTAATAGCTCGACCGAGTGTTAGTAAATACCTCGGTCGAGGACTGAAAAGAACTTCGGTCGAGGGCTTGATAAAACCTCGGTCGAGATATTAAAACCTCGTCGAGGGCTTGTTAAACCCTCGACCGAGGTGCGTTTTTTTCTTTTTGCCAAAACGCGCTTGCCAAAAAGTGTTACCCAGGTCCGCAGATTCACCCTAATGTGTTAGTATGCATATAGAATTCAATATTATTATCATGTTGTCATCGACGATCTTCATCAAACCATAAATTTTGGTATTGAGCCCCGCGACATGGGACACTTACCACCATCCCTTGGTAATTAGGTGGTTCATTCCAAGAAACAAAGGAAAATAGACTGAGAAACCATGAATAAGTAAAAGGAGTACCTTTCTTCTTTTCATTGACAACGTCATCCAATATCTCATTGAGTAGAAACATCACCCAATTCATTTGAGATCATGCTGCACATTTCTCCACTCTAGCGATGGTACCAACAGTCCACTGATTCGGTTGCATATTGCATATTAACTTTCTCGATGGGACTTTGGTTGAAAATATGACACCTTGATCATTAATAGAGCATATATCAAATACCCTCTTATTTCGCGTGAGATTATACTTCTCCTTTATCCGAGAAGAAAGGCTCTTATCCTGCTCCTTGCCGAAAAATAACGGTGTCAGGTCAACTCTTGCCTTGGGTAACCCTATAATAGTATCCTCTAATTTGATGTCAACAAATATTCGGGTATTTAACCAAAGAAAACATTCATGAAAAAAAACCAGTAACTGCTTGACACAAGTATTGACTTCGACAGTTTGGTCAAAATGGGGCATATACATAAGTGAGAAACTGTCGGACTTCTCTAATCGATGAGTCCAATCCATTGGGTCCAATTGAATAGTACCACCTTAAATTATCTTGATCGATGTCGTGTACTATGATATTTGAAATTATTTGAACTTTCTCAATTCATGGTCGAAGAACAACAACTTCTTCAGATTAGGCATGATGTCCACTAACACATGAACTCCTTTTGGAATGACTTGCTTTACCAGTGGATACTTGGAATTATTTCTAATTACTACATATGGAGCATCATATTTCCCAGGAGAAATATACCCAGGCATCATGGTCACGGAACCTGACCCTGAAGCTTCAACATCATGGGTATCTTAAGATCTATGTTCTTGAAAAAATACATGACCCATTGTTCGTTTCTTCTGTAACGAATATAAAATAAATTATTAAATAGACTAGTTAATTACATGAAAGGGTGTAACCCTTAACGCTCAAAGCCTATAAAGGAGAGCCTCCTTTGTAATTATTATCATCATCCAATATATTATTATTATTCATATTATTATTGAGCGTTAAGGGTTACACCCTTTCATGTTATTAACTAATCTATTTAATAATTTATTTTATATTCGTTACATTGCCACTCCCTTTAAGGGAGCTTTGTCCTCAAAGCTCGAGTATTTCCTAATGTCATTTTTTTATTCTAGCTCTATGTCACATTGATGACTTGAGAGGTGCGATTTTGATTATGGCCATTGCCTCATTTTGATTATTATGTCATGGTATTTTCAATAAGTATGAACTTGGTGAAGCTTTGTTACGCTTTTTCTACTTGTCTGATTGCTTCTTTTAACTATGTTTGTCGTCAATTGAACATGCTCAATATACATTGCGACCTTAGTTTTCGAGTTGTTATCCCCAACACATTTTATGTTAGTTCCCTTAAACGGGCTCCCTGTGCTTATAATGTTCATAATAACACCGGTCTTATCTTGTGTCTGATAGATATTATAATTGCTTCTCTCGATGTTCTTTATAGTTGTCTTTGTGATGATATTTGTCCTTCGTGTGTTTGTGATTGTGATATTTTTGTCGTAGCATTGATCATCTTTATTGTTAGCAACATCGGCTTGTCTCTTATCATAATCTTGGTCAGGATCATCCTTCTCTTTGTCAATTATTTCGATGTCAATTCCCTTATTACTAGGGTATGTTATATCTTTGTATTGCATGTTATATTGATTGATGCCATTACTTTCATCGGGGATGACATACTGGCCTGCTCTATCTTCATTTTTTTCATCAACTTGGGTGGCTTCTTCTATGTGATTTTCACATTCATCTTCATTTTCTTTAAACATTCTGTCAATAGATTTCTTTATTTCATCCATATCCTTAAGGATTTTCTCAAAGAGATCTATGAATTCGTCAATCTTACTATAAGATCCCATGGATGTTTGTAGAAGGATATTTTGGCCTTTTAAGTTGAATTTTTGAATAATAATATATTAATTAATTATTATTATTATTATTATTATTTTTCATAAACTATATTTTGTATATAGTTTTTTATTTTTATTTTTATTTTTTTACAAATATTATAATATTATTTATATTATAATAAACACAATATTTGAGTTTTTTTAATTTTGAATTTATTTAAATATATTATTAATATATTATATTATATTATAATATATTACAATAGATTGTTTTGCTTTTTTCGTTGTTGCAGGCTTTGGTTAGCGTGGAGATAATGGAGCGGATGGTGGAAAGGAAGGCTGACGTGGGATGGGAATGGGGCACATGAAGCAGCAGATGGGCGGGTGAAAGGAGGACGGCGCGTGGAGCAGCGGGGAAGGTGGCTGCGTGGATTGGAGAGATGGCGAGGGAGAGGGTGCAGGTGATGGGCAGTGCACAGGAGTGTGGGGGAAGGAGTGGAGAGGAAGAGGAAATGGAGTGGGAATGATGGCCTGAATGAGGAGGAATGTGGAGATGAGTGGCTGCGTTGGTGGGTGAGTAGCAAGGGATGGGGGAGGTGGTGGATGGAGGAGGCAAAGGTGGTGGATGGAGGAGCGTGAGGGAGATGGGCGGCGGTGGAGCGGGGGAAATGGATTGTGCACAGGAAAATGGAGGAGGGCGGATGGGGGTGGAACGTGGTGGAGGGAGAATGGGGGAGTGTCATGGGGAAGAGAGAGGGTGTTGCGAGGGGTGGGGAGAAGGTTTGTGAGGAGCTGGGTAAGTGGAGAAAGAGTACGCATAATATTTCTTTTATTTTTATTTTTATATATATATTTTTTGAGCAGGGATGCAAGTGTTTGATGAGATATGTGAGGGATGCAAGTGTTTGATGAGATATGTGAGCGGAAAGATGATTTGAAACCAAGATCAAGTGGGAGAAGTCGAATCTAAGCTTAGTGCTGGAGGAGTCGAATCCTAGCTCAGGTCGAAGGAGCTGAATCCGAGCTCTGATAGCAAATGGAGCAACCGAATCCGGTTGTCCATTAGTCGAATTCGTCTATCATTTTAATAATGAATATGAATAATAATAATATATTGGATGATGATAATAATTACAAAGGAGGCTTGCCTTTACAGGCTTTGAGTGTTAAGGGTTACACCCTTTCATGTAATTAACTAATCTATTTAATAATTTATATTATATTCGTTACATCTTCCTTGGTGGATTTACAAGGAGAAACCACAAAGAAGACTCTAGTGCCTCCTTGACAATAGATATAGCAGGAGGAATCTCCATAGTAGAGCCTCTAATAGTATTAGAACTTAACACAGGGATTTCCATAGCTAGAACTTGCAATACACAAACTAGTTAGCTTCAGAAACTATAGAAAACTAGCTTTCTCAATACACTTCACACTTGAACATGATGAGTGGGGAATATGGACAATTGAACCCTTGTTTATTTGATATACACATGTGGAAAATCGATCTGATCACATGGGTGGTTACTCTCAATTGTTTTTATCAATAATTAAAAAAGGTGGCGGCTAATCCGTCACATGCTCAAGTATTTTCGGTTATTTATTACAAGGCTCCATTTAAACTACCACTTTGATCTCCATAAAAGAAGTTACTTACCATGCATTAAGTGTATACTTGATAGATGAGCACACCTCCAATCCCCAATATGAAAAAAAATTAACCCTGATGAATAGATAACTTAGACTATGACAGACAAACTGCAGCATATATACAAGACTTCGATAGATAGACTGCAACTTTTATACAAGAATTCGAAAAAAAAATTGCCTTTATCTACAAAATTAGTCAAGAAAAGTATGGCTACCCTTATAAGGTTTTAGCTGACTTCCATTCACTAATCCTTCTAGGAGTGTGCCATATAACTTTTATAACTAAACTGCACCCCCATCTGTAATCTAATTTATAACGAATGGTCCCAGCCAGTGTGTTCAAATCTTAATAGGATGCTTTAATAACTTACTATTGTAATGAAGGACAAAGTCACAATGCTGGAATTGCTTGAACTTAATATGTCGATCATGCCAAGCCTTCTGTCGTTCCTTCTCGACTTGTTGGTGGTATCTCGCGAGGAAATGATCTTCTTCCAATTGTAATAGTCGTGACAATTTCTCTTCAATTGCACCAATATATGTCATCTTAGTAATTGCAGCTATGTTTAAGCTAGGTACAATATATTCCATGGGAATGACAACTTCATGTCCATAATCCAATCTAATTGGAGTATGTCCTGTCAACTTCTTACATGTTGTTCTATAATCCCATAACACTACGAGTATTTTGAAATCCCAATCATCATGATTCACATTGCAAACCTTAGTAAGCGCATTCTCCATAATCTTATTAAAATATTCAACGGTTTGATTTGTCTGCAGGTGATACGACATTGTCTTCTTGTGTTGGATATGAAATTATTTAGTCATTTTTTCAAACATTTTATAAACAAAATATGTACCTTGGTCGCTCACTAGGATTCTTAGGTGGCCAAACCTAGTCACCACATTATCGAATAAAAACCTGGTAGCAGTTGTTGAAGTACAATCATTTATTGGTGTCACCTTAGCCCATCTGGTCAAATAATCTATCACGGTAATTATATATCAGGAACATGTATGTCTACCTGGTGGGTTAATAGGTCCCACAAATTTGACAACCCATTTATTAAACTCCTACTAGGTTACTTGTGGTACCAATGGAATTCCATCACGTTGACATGGTTTCCATGTTCTTTGGTAGATGTTAAAACTATGACATTATTCAAGTGCATACGAATGGAGTGTAGGCCACCGCAAACATGCCTGTAAAATATTTTTTGTTGTTTCTTTCCCTGCATAGTGGATCCCTACCACTCTGGCGTGAGCTTCAACTAACACCATCGGTCGCTCATGTTCCAAGACACAATAATGTAGTACCTCATTTGCCCCTATATTATACAACTATTAAGCTATAAGCTGGAAATCTACATATTTCAAAACCAACTATTTCTTCTATGTTGTATTGAATCTTGTCGGTGCTCTTCCCGTAGTCAAGAAATGTATAATGTCTTCATAGTAATCATCGACCATTTTCACCGCAAACAATTGCGCGACGGGGATATTATCATCTAAATTGGTGGGTTCTTCCCTTGTTTCTAATCTTGAGAGATGGTCAAGACCCACATTCAATATTCTTATCTTTACAATAATTTCAAATTCGAAATATTGGAAAAGAAGGAGCCAATGACATAACTTCCACCCCAACACTGGCTTATTAAATAGATATTTTAATGTAGAATGATTTGTAAACATATTAAAGTGACCACCCAGAAAATAATGACAGAAATTCTGGATTGCATATACCATAACAAGCCCCTCCTGCTCTATTGTTGTATAATTTCTCTTTGCATATGACAACTTTCTACTAGAAAACACAAATGGGTGGTCGATAGATCCCTCAACTGATTGTGTAAGTAATGCTCGTAATGTGACAGACGATGCATCAACATGAACATGAAATTATTTCTGACAATCAAGAAAGACTAGAATGGGTGTTGAAACCATTTTTTCTTTGACCACATCAAGACTCTTTTGGCATTCCTCATTCCGTTGAAATTTTACATATTTCTTCAACAATTTCTCCATTGGGTCCATGATCTCAGGATAACGTTTGATAAAATTTCGGTAGTAACCAGTGTGACCCAATGTAGTCCTTAATTGCTTAACTATCGAGGGTGGGTGTAGGTCGAAAAAGATAGATATCTTTGCGGTATCCATCAACATCCCTTCTTTGCATACGACACAGCCCAACAAAATACCAAAAGAGGCACAAAAATGCACTTCTTCAAATTTAAATAAATTTGAAACTGTTTGCAACATTATAGAATCAACTGAAGACTCTCAATATGGTGCTTAATTAATTCATATATTGTGCAGTCATCAAAGTATATTTCTAGGAAATTATGAATAAAATATTTGAAATCTATGACCACTATCCTAGAAAAAATAGCAGGAGCATTCTTAAGCCTGAATGGCATTACCATATACTGGAAGCAACCCCACTCTTTCATGGAGGTATTTTGAGGTCGATATTCTTTTTCGATCTTGATTTGATGATACCCAAAAAAACCATCAGTAAAAGAATATATCTCTTGTCCCCCAATGCTCTCTAAGACTTAATATGTAAAATGTGTAGGAAAATGATCGTGCAAGAAGGAATAATTTAACTTCCATAGTTCGACATAGATATGGAATTCACCAATTTTCTTGTCCTGGACAACCATTGGGATGATCCATTCTAATTCTTCGAAAGGTTCAATAATTCCTACATCCAGTATCATGTTGAGCTCTGTCTTAACATTTTATTGGTACCTTAGATTCAATATATATGGTTGTTGTTTGACAAGATTTGCACCAAGTTTTAGTGGAATCTTCATTTCTCCAAAATCCCCAACAATTCCCTTTATCTTGGAAACTTTGTCAGGAATAGGTCTTGCAATTCATGAGATAAGTTAGTAATTTTCCCAACAGTTTCATCGTCCTAGTAATCCCCAATATTTGCAAACTTTGGATTTTCAGAAGAACCAATATTTACCTGATTTATCTTAAGTGGTTTCAAATTTTTTTCAGATGATAGGACTGGTCCCTTCAACGCTCGATTGCCTTCAGATTCTAGAATGTGAATGTCTCATGGATCATCATCCTTAGGTTCCCTAGGTATATTGTAGCACTCCATCAGATTATGAAATGTCGCGTTTTATTGTGATAAACTTGACATGGGAACACAAATATCCTAAACAATATTGGCTTTTATGACTTTTAGGGTCGCATCAATTGAGGAACTTTCATCAACAAAGTTAAAAGTGTGCTTGAAACTCTTATCCAATTCATCCTAGTTTGCATTTCCCCCTCGCAATTCGATCAATGTATACCAATTTCTTGGTATTGTGTCCAAGGTATGTATGAACAAATGTACCCATTCCTGCTTGGGCAACGACCTCCACATCGCACAACAATTATTATTATAGTCAACAAGGATCATCAGTACCGTAAAATTATTACCAACATAAGGAAATTCTCGTCTAACCTGCTAACAATGTTCAACACTGAGGCCATACTGAGATGGATTGTTCATGAGCATCCCACCATCTTGTTGGTGTAGATTTCAGGAACACATCTAGATCTAGCAGTCGTTATGGTTTTGTTACTTTAACTTCAAATTATGCAAAAAATGTGCCTAAATTAGGAAATCCCTCATAAGTAGGTAGGTCACATACCTCTATACCCACCCATCATAAATATTTCATGATCCTCACACATTTTTGCATCGACACTTCATGTAATCGGTTTTTCCAATTTTACAAGGCTTCCCCTGAATCTGGTGAACATGAACTAACGCTCCACCAACTCAATTTACCATCAACTATAGGATTTATATAATCATCCAGTTTAGATGAGATGTTATAAATATTATCCAAATACCCTAAATGATACTCACCTGTTACTAGTTCAACATAGTGCTGACCTTCCAATGGATCTAGTGGAGCAACTACTCACATCTCTCAGTCTTCAAATGACATGATCCTCTTTTGGAAATTTATGATAGTCTAGTTCTGAATGGCCTAGTTGATACGCATGAGTACTAGATAGGTATTCATATCATCAATGATATATATTAATTCAAAGTCTACATGGCTTTGGATCCCTTCCACCTCGACATGAAGGCTTGTGGAAATTGACCAATAGGAATAACCTTCAGTTGGTTATCCAATCTCAGCTGAACAGGGGACCACACTAACTTGGGCTTCCCCATACTCTCCCGTGTCTTGTTTTTCAAAATGTTGACATCTGATCCAAAATATAGGATAATAAAATCCATATCATAATCACCTATTTAAGCATTCATGCACAACTCTCAACCAATTTTCCTTCTTTTATAGATATGATTGGCATTCTTCTCCTATCGAAGATCTTCTTCAGGATCTTCTATTAGAGCGGATAGTTCTGCCAAAGCATATTCATCCTTAATAAGGGATAAACAAATTTTAAATAATTTTTTTAGAACACTTACCCTTCATGTCGACTTATTTGGAATAGATTAGTCGAAACTCGGTGGCATATTGAAGACTGTACCTTGTCAAATACCGAAGGAGAAGATGAATTCGAGGCACAGTTTCTATCCATAAACTCATTTTGCTCCTCGAAGAAGACCCCTTTTTCTTTCTATACATCAAATGGTACTCTCTTTTGCGTTGCATGTCATATTCGCATGTTTTGTCATGCTTCTCCTTTATCATCTCTAGTTGCATCCCTCCCCTTTTCAAGACAGCAAAGGTCGGTAATTTGTCTTGGGGCTCAGCTAAAATATTCTAAACATTTGTATTTGTATTTGGGAGCTGGTTTTGATTCACATTAAACTTAGCTTTCCATTTAGCAATAATTCTTGGGAATTCTTCAATAGTACGATCCAATGATTTACAATATGAACACATCGACGTGGGATTTGTATAACTTCTGTAATAATGTCCTGGCTAACCATAGTTATAGAAGATGACCTAACCTCTTCCTCGAACAAATCCTCTTCCTCTTCCTTGACCTCTAAATGCACCGCCTCCCCTTGGTTGGGGGAATTATGCATGTGATCTCTCAACCTGCATTTGCTCGTCATTGTTCATTAAATATGTATCCATTGTATTTTCTTCTAGTAATTGATATGCCCTGTAGTCCTTTTCATCATGGCCCACGAATCGATAAAAAATACAATAAAGACTAGTAGGTTTACTTACTATCTTCTACAGCTACAAACATTCTTCTGAGTGGTGCCCTCTTTTTTAACAGACTCTTCACTATGAAATCCCTTGCGTACTTGATGTATTAGGAGCACCAGAAGCAAGGTAATCCAAAAAAGCTGGGAACAAATCTTTATGATGGTATTCTGGTTTACATATCATGCACCAAATGTCTTCACAAATCTCCTTTCCTTTCTTGATCTCCTGAATTTGCAACAAAATATTATCCAACTGCGACTGGATTTGCACCATTCCCACACTAGTTTCCTCAACCGGTGGTGCTTCCAATTTCATTGCAAGCTCTAGAGCTTATGCTCATGATACTATATTTTGTTGTATTAAAGGTACATGGATATGGGGTAATAGTGCAGTGACAAACCAATCCTTATGTTGAACATAATACGTCTGCAAACTTACCTTAGCCATCAAGGGTCATCACAATAGTGACGGTAAACTTAACATGTGCAACATCAATGGTCATCACAATAACGGTCATTGAATTTTTGTTATTGTTGAAATTTGATCGTTGTGCATTTTCGTTGGAACTATCGTGATCATTAATCTATAAATATATGTTCTTAAGACATATGTCAACAAATTATTTTCTATAATTGCAACCATTTTTCTGTTGATTGTTCGATCTGTGATTTTAAGAGTTCGATATTGGTTTAACACATCAAATTTTTTTATCTCCTTAGGTTTCCAGGTTAGTATTTTTAAATTCTTTGTCTCCTTTAATGTGTAGGGTCATACATAAAGTGAGTCAACTATTATTTTCTTCTCAATACTAATGCCTATATATATTTGTTGCTTAGAATTTGATAGATACACATGATCTATTTTTAAAGACCATGGAGAGACATTTACTAATTAGATTTTTACTTTCCATGTCACGTCCTTTAATTTCCTGTCTCCTGTAATGTGTATATATATATATGTATTATTCAATTTACTTATATATTGATTGAGTTTTTTGGTTCTTATAGTCTATTAGAATGTCAAATAAATATACTTGGGCAGAAAATAATAAGAGGTATGTTGAGTTTACGGAAACATTGGAGGCTAAGGGTGATGGAAATTGTTATTTCCCTTGCAATGATTGTAGGGGTTTGCGAATGAGAATAATTTTAAGAACAACAGCTAAAAAAAATTGTAAGGAGAAGGGGCATGCTAAAGGGGGGTATGAATATCGTCCCTTGGTAAGATGTTATTCATTACATAATGTACTTCTTGTAATATTACTGATCATGTATTCACAAAATGTTTTATCATTTTAAATATATGTGTTGTATATTATACACTAATGTTATTACATTGTTTGTAAATATAAAGACAATTCCCCCTAAATGTCGACCGCCAGAGAGCTATTTGCCACATAATAGTAGAAATACTACTTTACAAGGTGAGGAACATGGGGATCATAATATTGAAGATTGAGTTCTTAATGATCCTATGGACGAAGATGACGTTATTGATATAAATGACAAAGATCAGATAAATAGATTGCTCCAAAACACATTTTCTCCATTAGATCATGAGGACAACCTCCATGATATTCATGATGTTCCTTTACTCGATAAGTCCCAAGAACCTATTTATGAAGGCTCAACAACAAATATTCTATCTTTTATATTGTTGTTGGCGAGGCTAGAAAGTTCTGAATGGTTTATCAAGCACGTGTTTCACACATCTCCTAAGGTATGTAAAGTTGATTATTTCCTCTATTTTTGGTGTTAATTAATTCGTAAATTAGGGATATGCAATATTTATGACTTATATTGTTTACATTTCATTTTTTTGTAAATGTCGCAAATTATTGGGTGAATTTCTATTACCACCATGAAATAATTTACCACGCACATGTCGAGAAGTATTCTTGATTATGAAAGAAATTGGAATGGAGTATCAAGTTATTGATCTATGTCCTAATGATCATATTATATATTATGGTCAGTATGCATCAGAAAACAAATTCCCACAACGTGAAATTAGTAGATATTGAACTAACCAAGTAACCAAAAAGGTGTCTCTCAAAGTTCTTCATTAGATTCCCATAATTCCACATTTCCAACGACTATTCAAGTGCCAAAATATAGCACAGTTTATGGATTACCATGCAAATAACATAATTGAAGATGACGTTATTCGAATGCCTGCAGATGGTTATGCGTTGAATAACATCGAAAAAAAATGACCAATTTTTAAAGATGAACCTCGTAATGTTAGACTTTCATTGGAAGCTAATGGTTTCAATCCATTTGGAGAGATTCGTTCTAATTACTCATTTTGGCATGTTTTCATCATAAACAATAACCTTCCTCCTTGGATGTCGATAAAGAGAGAGCAGACAATGTTGGAAATTATTATTCTATGTATTTTTTTAAGTTATAATTAACTTCTTTGTTTAATTGTTGCATGAGAGCACCTTTTATATAGTGGGACACATAACTAAATAGCATTGTATGTTGAATGATCAATTAGGTAAGTACCAAGTTAAATATATGAATGAATATATTGAGACTCTTATCGATGAGCTACTGAAGTTATGGGCTAGCATCACTATGTATGACATCTACAGACAAATAGGGAAGAAACAATTTTAGTTCCATGGGATACTTGCATGGAGAATTCATGACTCTCCCAGGTCATTGTTGTGGTATGTAAGTTTATGTTGCACATCGTTAAAATTATATGTTTTTAAGGTAAATATCATGCATTTTTTTAAAATTAATAATCTTTTGATTCTATAAAATTAATACATATATCTTGCAGGTCTTCAATAAAGGGAAAATTTGCATGTCCAGTATGTGGTCCTAGGATAAAATCTCGTCATTAAAGAATTTTAACAAAGGAGCTATTTGATGAGTATAGGAAATTCCTCCCTTGGAACCATAGGTATCGAACTATAGATAAAACAAAATTAAATGGTAAAGAAGAGAATGGAAAGAAACCACGAAGAATGACACCTCACCTATGGAAGTTGGAATATAATAGAAATTATCGAGATATACGCATTGTATATGTAGCATATATAAACATGTAATATTATGAATTGTATATTTTTATTGAATTTTCTCTACAATGGGTGTCATGAATTATTGTTAATGTGTTTTCGTTTATGTTTAATGAATGTCTTTAAGGAATGAATGGGTTTCCACGAGGAATGAAGAGTTATCTCATACAATAAGTAGGTTACATTACTACAGGAACCTACAAATAACTCAATTGTTCGATATAATGCATATCGAGAAGAATGTAACAGAAATGATATGGCGGATATTAGATGGAAGGACTAACAAAGATAAAATTGGAAAAAACTGTAGTGACATTGCAAAATCCAATCACACATTGCAAAGTGTAATTATTTCCAATGTCGGAAATGGGGACCAAAATATTAGTATGCCATGGTTATTGGCAGATCAACAAAGAAATGTTATAAAATAGGTCAGTTAGAAAATAAGGTTTCCAACAGGGTTTTCGTCGAACATACCAAATATATTAACGAAAAAAGATGATTTTGGTGGTGTTAAAACTCATGACTGTCATACATTCATTAAGGTAATTATTTACGTATATAATTTCTATTTAATACATCCTTTTAGTAATTTTTATCTCTTATTTGGAAACATTAAATAATGATTTTCTTTTTCTACAGTATGGTCTACCTATGTCTCTCCCAAATAGCTTTGATGACAACATAAAAAAAGTTATATATGATCTTGGTAAATACATCAGGTAAGTAACAATTTATATGCATTGAAATGTTTTTTCTCTTTGTTGCGTAGGTTATTGACATATTTTGTTTTACAACTTGGTATTTTATCATATATGCCTCAATCTTGTCAATCATATTTATTTTCTTGCATCATTTGTAGGTGTATTTCATCTAAACAAATCCATAAAGATTATATTAGGTATTGGAAGAGAGAAATTCCTTGTCTAATGTGTGAAATGCAGAATTATTACCTCCAGTATCTTTCAATGCACAAGAACACTATCTCATACACCAAGTTGAGGAGACTGAATTGTGTGGACTTGTAAAATCAAGGTCAAAGTGGATGGTGGAAAGGAATTTGAAGTCATTGAAGGCTTTTGTTAGAAAAAGAGCACGTTCTGAGGGTTCTATGGTGCAGGGCTATATGATATATCAATACAAGTTGTACATTAGTTGTTAAAGAAATGTAATTGTGGAAGATATTTTATTTTGTATTAATATTGTTATTACCCCTTCCAGAGATGTTGTTCCTCCTATTAGGGATGTCATTGATGTATTTGTTCATGCAAATTCTTGAGTTAAAACCTCCATTGTAAGCTAGGTCAGTAGTACCCACTAAAGTATTATTAAAATGTATTTTTGAGTCTTCCAAGGCAAGTCGACCCTAAAAGCAAGGATAATTTGGCCTAGTTGGGTTATTAGGCATCTCAGCTGATCAATATAAATAGGAGAGTTTCCTCCCTCATTTGGACAAGTAGAACACTCAAGCAGTTGCGCTATAGAGAGAATGAGCAGTCCATTTAGGAGAGAGGAATCAGTCCAGGATTATTCTTGGGGTCTTATAAGCCTTATTCTTTAGGTCTTACAATGTACTTGGTTTAATTCTATATCTAGGAATTTTTGTTGGGTTTTCTCCTCCATGTTCTAGGGATAAATCTATGTGTTATTTTGTGTGGTTGCACTTGTCTTTCTTTCAGTGATCCTTTGTATATGGTTATGATGTTATGATGCTAAATATTATTATATTTTATATAACCATTAAAAACTTAACATGGTTTCAGATCCACCATAAAATAAGTCTTTGTGCAGCTAAGACACTGCTACAATTGCAGTTACTAGATAGTAGGGTTTCATGCTTGAAACCCTAGAAGACAAAAACTAGTCATCTTGGAACATTAGCTATAAATAGAGATTAGAGAAGTCTCAAGAGATGAAACTTTTACATGAAAAATATGGAATATGTTTTTACCTTTTTTGAAATTTTTAGCCACATATTTTCTATACTTTACGAGATATGATTCCTCCAAATCAGGGTTCCAGCCTCCTCCAGAATTTAGTCTCAAACATGATACATAGGGATTATTGCTATATCTTAAGATAGGAACGTACAAATTTTTTTTATCAAGATTATTCAGAGAGGGAACGAACTGTAGTTTTCATGGTCTGATTTTCAAACCCCTAAGGTGAAACAGTGACACATGGAAATCCGTACAAGTTCACTATGTTGGATAGTCCTGAAATAATTCACCTTGGGAAAATTAACATAATTTCCACTTGACGAATCCAATTCTTCTCTAACCTATGAATTTGGAAATAATACAGACTATGATACCACAGGATGAATTTTCAGACCTTGAGGAGCAGAAAATTCGGAGCTATAGCAGAAACAAGATCAATCAATTATGTAGAAGAAACCAGAGAAAAAACTAGGGATTCTTGTTCTGGGAATTTCCATCCATTGATTAGTTAAAAATAGAGGACTATAAAACTCTCCTTAGGAGGGTGCATATTTCTATGGAATAATTTTCTCATTCTATGGATCTTGAATTTTTTACCTAACACTACTGCCAGGGAAACTAGGGCATTGAATATTTTGCAGTTATATCCATAGTTTTGGGAAAATGAGTATGATGCTCAACTTTCCTTTAGAAGGCACATCTTTCTATCCAATAATATATGAAAGATACCTAAGTTGAAAAATTAGGGTTTCTCTATCAAACCCTAGGTCCACCAGAAGTAGTCTTCCAGACAAGATTTCAAGCAAGCATCAAGTTGAAGCAATCTCATTGCTAAAGTTATATCCTCTCTATTTCCATTTGAGGTTCGCATTTTTATCATGATGAAAAATAGTGCCAATATTGAGAACAAACTTGAAGGAACCGATAAACTCTAAGCATGGAAGTATAGATTGCTTCTCATACCTGAAGAAGCATGACCCAGAGAACTATGCCAAAGAAGAAGCTGCAGATCCAGAGGAAGATGAAAACAAAGCACAAGAAGGACTTAGTCAAATCCAAGAGGATTATTTCCTTCTCCATTGGATCTCACAGGCATCATCCTTGTATACTCCCAAGGATATGTTCGATACAATGACCATCTAGTACGGATGAAAGAATATCAACATGAAGATGACATTGAGGAACTAGTTGAAGAATGTGAAGATACAAAATTTAGAGACCATGCAGTCTCACTTCACAAGGGTTTCTCAAATCAAGGAACAACTTGAAGAAGTCGAAGAGAATGTGTAAGAAGGATAGATTGTTATGACCACCTTGAATGGCCTACCAAGATTATGGGATTCATTCATTCAAGAAATATGTGCAAGAATGAAGTTGATCTCTTTCAGTAGACTATGGGAAAAATGCACACAAGAAGAATCTCGAATCATAATAAGAGAGGAGAATATGGGAGCAACTGAAGAGAAAGCTCACAATTTACTCCAGAAGAAATCATAGAAAGAAGGAGGACCATCATCACAAAATAATACAAAAGGAATTCAAAATAGATCCTTCCAAACATTTGATGCTACACTTGTGGTGAGAAGGGAAACTACTCTAGAGATTGTCCCATAAATATAGGATCCTTCAACAAGAAGTCAAACAAGAAAATACATCATGCTCACGCCACTGAAGATGATGAACAAACTAATTCAGAGAAGAAAAGGAATATTCCTCAAGTTATGAGGAACATGGATTCTATTGGCGAAGAAAAATATCTTACTCTTATCCATCTCAGTATTTGGATAAGAAGGAATCCAGTTAGTAACACTCAGAACTAGTACACATGTTCCCAGAATCAGATGATGAAGTAGAAGGCTCCAGTAATTCATGCAAGAAGATAAAGATCAAGAAGGATCCCACCTACCAAAAAAACAAACATAAGTTTTTGAATTCCCATTTCCTATATATCTAGTTGCTTAAATGGAAATGTTTAGTTGTGTACATGCTTATATTTAGTTGATGTATTATGCATGTTTGAATGTTTGCATTAATGAACAGTATACTACTAATATGCATGTGATGGGTAAGTGCCCTTTGGTTCTATACAGCATTCCATTGCTACTTATCTAGAATGAAACCTCTTTACTGACATGTTGGGAGTAGTGCACACTCTTAATAATATCCTGGTAGAGATGGAAGGCATATAGAAAGTTACCATGTGTATACAAGATATGGATGAATGTTGTATTGGATAAAATAGTTGCATGATTATATGATATTATATCTTTATGCATAAGAATTTGTCATTATGAATATGTCTTGAATATTATGAAATGTTTCTAACTATGCAACTGATGTATTTGACTTGTAGGAAAGATCATGTACAATCACCTACAAGAAAATAAGGATGAGACTTGTTCCGAATAACAAGTGACAATAGTTCACTTAAAATATTCACTCCAATAAACATAGATGAATATGAATATGAAGTTCCCAGGGTCAGAGACACCATGGTGGAAGAAAGAGCCTCAGACGAATATAAGAATCATGATATGACCTAAAGAAAACAGTAGATCCACCTTGAGAGATGAAGACCATCTTGGGCACAAAAGATAATTCAAGATGAAGAAAAGTATGATGGGACTTCTAGTGAAAGTAAGAGGCCTCAAATACACTCTAGTTATGCAACACTATTGAGTGAAATCATTGATGTAGACCCTTCCAACTATGAAGAAGTAGCCAAGGAGAAATGGAAAAATACTATGATCAAAGAGTACCAGTTGATCATGGGGAATGATGTCTAGGATGCGGTTCTGAGACCTTAAGGGAAGTCTGTAGTGTCTTCCATGTGGATCTACAAGATCAAGTATGCAACATGTGACATCATGAAGGGATACAAAGCAAGGTTCGTGGCTTCTCTCAGAAAGAGGGAGTAGACTATGGCATGTAATACTCCATTGACCAGACAAACTTCTCTAGTAACGTATAGTGTATATCGAATAGAGAACCACATGTGCACAAAAGGATTTTTATGAGCTCAGAAGGAACCTATGGTTAAGCACATCCATTTACATGAGGAGCTTGAAGATCACCTAGAGTGATGAAGATCTTAACCTTTGCTACAATGTTGAAGATGGAATCCTGTAGAGGATAACAAGCTCACATATGGGTGCAAGAGGATCTTTTCAACAAAGTTCAAGATAAAATATCTTGGTATCCAGTGACATGACATGGATACATAGAATATTAGTAGAATAGGATGCCACATGTCACTCCAGTGCAGAATGTTTCGATACATAGAGTACAAATGTAGAGGGAGGATGATGCTCCACTTCCGAGGGAGTGACTGCATAAGGTATCATAGTTTGATATGGTATGACATAATGGCAAGTTTCCTGATGGAATAAGGCTTTACCAAGAGTAAAGTGGGTTCCAACCTTTGCTTTGAGGTTGAATGCAGTAGACCGGTATATGTCGATGGCCTGAAAATACGAACTCATTGTAGATGCAAAGAGGAAGTGTTGAAGACATAAAGAGAACCCTAGGATGTTGTTTGGGATCGAGTACGATCTCATGGCTTAGCAGAAAGAAATCTTGTGTTGCTATCAGTACAACCGAGGCTGAGTACATTGTAGCATGTTCATCCTGTAGCAAAGCAATATGGATTCACAAACTATTGACAGGATTGTTTGATGTTGAGATAGATGCAATTGATATTTTTTTTGACAACCAGAGTTGCAGAGAACCCGACGTTTCATAAAGTTTGGGATATGGTGTAGAGAGGATTCGTAAAGCTTGAGTATGATCGTAAAGAGGAACAGGTTGTTGATGTGTTAACTAAACTTTTGTCTCATGTAAAGTTTGAACACTTTCGAGACAAGCTTGGTGTAGTCCAAAAGGACATCCCTGAGAAAGAGGGAGTGATTATAAGAGAATGAGATGGTAGTGGTATTCTAGTATGGAGAAGGCCACTCAAGTTTTCTAGTATGATGGATGTACAAGAAAAGAATGATGAGCCCTAGTGATCTAGTCATTGTATAGAGAGCATGGTCATATCTTCATGTGTAGATCCCAATATGGTTGGTGACATCACTGAGGGAAGATCCCAGTATAGCTGGTCATATCACTAAGGGTAGATCGCAACATGATTGGTGTCATCCTCAAAAGGAAGGTTGTTTGTATCTTCAAATAGGAAGATCCCAATGAGATGCATCCTGGAGGACAAGAACACTTTCTTGCTGAGAGTGGTACTAGCTCTTACCGATTGAGGATGGTCCTACAGATGATACTACTCCCTTATGGAGAGTGGTCCTGCATTAATTTGCAAGATGGTCTTGCAGACATGAATACTCTCTTGTTGAGAGTGGTCCTATCTCTTACTAGCCGAGGATGGTCGTACGGATGATAGTACTCTCATATGTTGAGTGTTCATGCATTCAACTGCGGGCGAGATCTGAATTCAATGGCAGATGAAAGTATCCTCTTTGAGGATAGTCCTGTGGAAAAGAAAACTCTCTTGTTGAGAGTGGTCCTAGCACTTACTAGCTGAGGATGATCCTATGGATGATAGTACTCTCATATGTTGAGTGGTCCTACATTCAGTTGCAGATGATGATGTTTTAGCATTTAATTATGTTGTGGGTGATTTAGCTCAGTATTTGTATATTGATAGTGCAGGTGATGCTCGATATGATGGAAGTGATGATGCTCGAGATCATTCTAGATATGATGATGCTCGATATGATTCTAGAGATGATGATGCTCGATATGATGGAATATATGGTGATGCTCAAGATGATGCTAGGGATGATGATGATCGATATTATGCCATGTATGATGATGCTCGAGATGATGCCATAGGTGATGATGGTCGAGATGATGCCAAATATGATGCTTGAAATGATGATGCTCCAGATGATACTAGATATTCGTGATGATGGTGTTCCACGAATGATGATGATGATGATGTTAATGTAGTTGTGAAAACTTCCTATGACATATAGATTCACCAGTCAGTTGTACATATGTATTGTTGTAGAATACCTTCCTTGTTAAGAGGGAGTGTTAAAGAAATGTAATTGCGGAAGATATCATATTTTGTATTATTATTGTTATCACCCCTTCCGTAGATGTTGTTCCTGTGATTAGGGATTTCATTGATTTATTTGGTCATGTAAAGTATTGAGGTAACACCTTCATTGTAAGTCAGGTCAGTAGTACCCAAAAAAGTATTATTAAAATGTATTTTTTAGTCTTCCAAGGCAAGTCGACCCTGGTAGAAAGGAGAAGTTTCCCCAGTTGGGTTATTAGGCCTCTCATATAATCAATATAAAGAGGAGAGGCGCCTCCCTCATTTGAAAAAGTATAACACTCAAGCAGTTGCGCTATAGAGAGAAGGAGCAGTCCATCTAGAAGAGAGGAAGCAGTTCAAGATTATTCTTGGGATCTTATAAGTCTTATTATTTGGGTCTTACACTGTACTTGGTTTAAGTTTATAATAAGGAAGTTTTGTTGGGTTTTCTCCTCCATGAGGGTTTCCTAGGATAAATCTATGTGTTATTTTATGTGGTTGTTCTTGTCTTTCTTTCATTCATCCTTTTGTATATGGTTATGATGTTATCATGCTAAATGTTATTAGATCTTGTATAACCATTGAAAACTTAACATTAGTCAGTATCTTCCAAATTTAGCAAAAAATATCAATCTTCCTCACATTTGGCACTCAACTCCGTCAACAAATTTGAAGAGGAGGTCATGTTGGGGAAAGGTATAACGAGGAAAGTGAAACGTAATTGAATGGTGTAGATTTAATTTATTATACAATTAATTTTTCAATTTCAATTTCATATATATATATATATATATGATACTCATGTAATTTTTATTATTCCATCAGTATTTTAAGGTAAACTTAATTTCCTTTAATGATAGCTAGTTTACAATTCTTAATTGTTATTTTTTGATACAGTTGGTCACATGTGGGATGCACTACATTTATACATTGCAAACAATCTTGATTGGACGCAAGAATGGATAAAACGATGTAGAATATTCTGGTGAACTTACGCAAAGGGAAATTGATTTAGCATGTGGTTTAAAATATAAAAGGAAAGTATATTTACCCTGCTCATTTGTTTGTCGTTTCCCATTATATCAATGTATTTATTTCATTTTTTTCTTCTTATATATTTATTTACTGAGTCGGGCATGATGCATTTGATACACCAAAATGCTATGTGGTACAATGGTCATAAATTTCGCATCAAAAAGTTGGATGACAAGAAGAAAACATCTGATTGTGGGATAACTGCGGTTTTTCAAGTCACCAATGTTTCCTCTAGAAGTGACAAGCATCTAGAAGTATTTGAAAATAGCTACTATGGTTATTTGGAACATGTAATTGAGTGTGACTTTAATTCCTTAAAAATAGTTGTGTTTGAGGTCAAATGGTACATGCTACGAATGAATGAACGTGATCCCAAAAGAACCATTATTAAGCATGCCAATGGATTTACCATGTTTAATACAAGGACACTTGAATCAGGTAAAAAACATTATGTTCTTCCAAGTCAATGTGAGCATGTCTTTTACTTAAAGGTTCCAAGTAAAGCAGGCTGGTCATACATTATTAGATATGATCCAAAAGGAAGATCGGTCAAGTATAATGTGCTAGAGGAAGAAGACAATGTTGAAGAAGAAGGTGATGTGGATCAAGAGGAGTTGGTTGCCAACATAGATGTGTCAGATGAAGAATACAATCAAGAGGATGATCATCCAAATGATGTAGTTAGTGATGATATTGATTATGAATATATAACTGAAAATGGCATTGATGATGATGCTTATATTAGTTATCCTTTCAATGATAGCGTTTTGAACCAGATGATGAAAGAGATGTTGAGTCAGATGAAGAAGAATATCAATGACATTGTATCAATACTAGAATCTAGGAGGTATGTCCATGACGAGCCATATGATGATTATTCTGGGTAGTTTTTTATGCAACATCTCATTTGTTGTATTTGTTGCACAATGTCATATGTTTTTTTTCATTTACTCATAGATATTATTTATATATCTAAAATGGTTGTAATAATTATGTATTGTATATGTTTGAATAATTCAGGTAAGTACCAATTTAAATATATGAATGTATATATCGAGCCTCTTATTTATGATCTACTAAAGCTATGGAATGGAATCACTAAGTATGATGTCTCTAGACCAATATGACAAAGGAAATTTCAATTCCATACAATTCTTATATGTACAATTCATGATGATCTAGGGATAACACATCATCATCATCGAAATCATCCTTAACCTAATCCTCATTAAAATCATTGCAATCATCATCATCTTCATCTTTATGATCATCAATGGTATTATCATAATCATCATCGACAATGGTATCATCATAACAATAATCATCAACAGTATCATCATAATCATTGTCATCTTCATCCTCATCATCATTGTGGATAGCATCATCATATTCATCATCATCATCATTGTCATCATCGTCATCATCACCATCATCATCATCATCATCAACGTCATCATCACCATCATCCTCATGATCATCATCAACATCATAATCAACCTCATCCTCATCCTCAACCTCATCAACATCAATGTTATAATCATCACCGTCACCAATGCTATCATCATCATCATCATCATGTTCGTACTTATCATCATCATCATGTTCATCCTCATTAGAATAATCACAATCACAATCATAATCATCTTCATATGTATGATCATGAATGGTATCATAGTCATCATCATCATCAATGGTATCATCATAATCATCATCATATTCATCCTCATCATTATCATCATCATAATAATCAACACCATCATCATAATCATTATCACCATCATCATCACCATCATCATCGCCATCATTATCACCATCATCATCGTCATCATCTCCATCTTCATCACCATCATCCTCATCATCATCATCGACATCATAACCAACCTCATCCTTAGTCTCATCAACATCAATGTTATAATCACAATAATCGTCATCTTCATCCTCATTATCATCATGGCTAGCATCATCATCATCATCATCATCATTGCCATCATCATCATCATTGTCGTCGTCATCACCATCATCATCACCATCATCCTCAGAAAAAAATAAATTAAGTGTTTATTAACACACTTCCCACTATTATCAATGTGAATTCTCTTTATTACTTGTCCTAACTAATTTTCAACCAATGCTCTTAAAGCAACAAAAATATTGAAAATTTTTCTTTGAGTTTAAAGAAGCAAAACCATGTGTGCCAAATTGATGATAAAGGAAAGTGAGAATATGCTATGCACCAAAATAGGATGGAGTGTAAAATATCTTAGTAATGTCAGTGTGAACTAATTCAAGTAGTGCTTGTTCTCGCCATGATTGACCAGATGGAAATGGATTTTCGTGATGCTTACCCAATAAACCATGACAAACAACATTATTGCATGAGACAAGCATTAGGCCATGAACCATTTGGTGCTTTAAAAGTTATTACAAGTAACGATATTTGTCAGCCCCATGAAAAAATAAAAAAAAATCTAACTATTAAAACTATCATATCTATAATAAGTTAATAACCCATCCCATACATGAGCATTCCCCTCTACATTATGATCAAAGTGAGTATGGAAGTTCCTTATTCTTTTCTTGTCTCTAATACAACAAAATATATAATAAATCAAATAGACTTTTACATCTTATTTGCATTCAAATTTCAGTAGTGTTGTCCAAATCCTGTAGAGTGGCACTAGAAATGAAAATATCAATTGAATAAATTCCAAGGGTGTCAGGTAAAATATATAGTCAATAAATCGACCAAGGTAAGTAAACTTCGAGTTGCTACACATTTTGTGCGAGGTAAGACAATTTAAGTTAAGGTCCTATGATAATTTGGGAAACTGATAACTTTACTCTAACCAATTTTTATTAATACCAAAAGAATCACAATCCATACTATATTTACTTAATCAATAAATATTGATCGACTGTTAAAATAAAATCCACATAAATATTCACTCTCAAATCACTTGTTCTATGTAATCAGAGATCAAAGGAAAGAATTCAAAACCAGTTTCACAATTCTTCAAAACACAACTACTCTTAACCTACTTCAACTTTGATGAAATAGGACTACTTTGGTTTTTAATCCAAGAAAACAATATTACTAATACTCTTGTCTTTCTAACACAATATATCTAAAGTAAGCACAACTTACTCATGCAATGAGTCCACCTAACTTACAACAAAGTCCTAAATCAATCTATGTGACTATCAAAAGAAAATTATTCCAGATCTAATGGCTTGTTATTGCTACTTTTGAATCCACACAATATGAGATTTTCAAACTTCCCAAATCCCACAATAACACTAGCTCATTGACTATGCTAAGGATAAAATGATTTCCAATAGAATTCTCTTCTTAATGAAGTATAAAAGAAGTAGATCCACACAATCACTCCAAGATTTTAAACATGGAAATCAAATCATTAGCCAATTTGCACTTCTACTATACTAATAAAAGAACTTAACACACCCACACAAACTATTACTAAATCCTAAAATAATCACACGATCTATTCTAATTGCAATCTCTTTACTTTTCGATTTAAGATGAAATGAAAATACTTGTTAAAGAAAATTATTTTCTCAATGAAAACAGAACATAAACAAGGAAACTCTAACTCAAGAAAAATCTATAACTTCAAATTCGAACAAGCTATAAATTTCTCAATTTATCAAAATCTCCAACAGAATCTAAGATTTTACCAGACTAAGCACAAGAAATCCCTACACTGAAAATGTTGAAAGTTAAAAAATCATTGAATTACATATTGTGGCCTGAACTCAATAATCTAATCCTAACAGACTCTACAACATGACCTGTTTATTAAAATAGAAAGAACTCAAACCTAGAATAGCCTCACGATTGTTCTATTTATTCTATTTGTAGATACACAACTCAAGATTAAAACATAAAATATATACCAACATCGATTGAACGTGGGCCCCTCTCGAAACGTTGCTCAACCATAAATTAAAAACTTAAAACAAGCACAGGATTTGATTAATAGTCTAGAATGTATTTCACGGTAACTTCATCATGTCTCTGTTGAATCTGATAATAGGTATTTATAAGGTAAATTATGGGTTGACCACTGAAAGGGTCGACCCTTAAAAATAGATATGACAACTATGAAAAATAACATATGGCAATAGAGGCCTTGTATTGAACAAACATGCACTAAATCATGTTGATTCTCCCACATCTTCTGCTACAAATATTCATATTGTCGATAGAAAGGGTCACATCTCTTCGAGGGATTTGAATAACAACTGTTGGTTTCTAGTCTTCATGGGTACCATATGACAAGATCATAAATGTGCCTTAACTCGAGCCTTCCTGGATTTTGAACACTTATCACTTTGTTTCACAGGTGTTGGATTAGATGTCGGATTAGGTACTGGATTAGGTGAAAGATTGGGTATCATATGAAGTGCAAGATGAGAGATATGCATAATAACCAAAGATATTATATCCCAAATAATTATTCATTAGGTGTAATCTTTAATTTTTTGTTTTAAAAATGAATAAAAAGAGATGGAAAAATAGTAAAAATATACCTTTTCACAAGCTTCATGGAATATCCTTCAAAACTTATGCAAATGAAGCTTAGATAGACGATAAACATGAAGAAATTCAATTAAAAGGCTTGGTTCCTTATCCGATTTAAAGACAAAATATGGACAAAACAGGGAGCCATCATCTCCCCCACACCAAGGATCTTGCATGTCCCAATGCAAGGAAAACAAATTGGTAGTCAAAATTGGTGATATGACATGAGTCATACCCCCGAGGCATTGACCAACACCGGCACTTGAGGAGAAGAAGGGACTAGATTTCATTGAGCTTTCATGATCTCTTCTAGCTTTTATTCCTTTTTCTTCATTTGTCTTCTCAATCTCCGGTTGGACCCCATCATATCATACACCAAATTTTGCAAAGACTCAACTTTAGTCTTCAGAATACCATTTTCTTTCTTAAGATTTCAAGCGAGAAGGGCATACTCCTGAAATTCCTCTATGAGATGAACATTCCTATTTTGAAAATAATCAATTGTATCTAGCTCAGAAGGAATGATTGAAGGATCCAGTACTAGAATTGTACAAGTGGGTGTATGTAAAGGATCGGAAGTAGAATGTATAGGTAGTGAAGATTCATTGGAAGAGTGTAAAGGAAATAGAGGGGCTGAAGAGACATGATGAGATGCAGTGGACAAAGGGTTCTCTATTTGAGATGAAGGAGTGGACGACGAAATTTGAATAGGATCAGGATTGAAAGTTGTTTCAAAAATATTCCCATGAGTGTTACACCTAAAATATGTACCAATGCTTCAATCCCTCAAAATCCCTGTCCATGAACTCTTTTGGATACTTGATGCATATTCCTATCCTGGATGGTGCACTTTTCCTTCTGACATAAAGCACCATCCATCCCTGACACTTGTTGCACATTGGTAGTAGGCGTCGGTGGCACCCTTTCCTTCACTAAAAGGTGCATCGGTGCACTTACCCTTATTACAAGGAGCGCCAAGAAGCTAAGAAAGGAAAAAATAGAAGTTTTGAGAAGCTTCCAAGAGAAAGCTCTCATGTAGGATGATCCTATCTACTTGGGAGAGATGGCACTTGACCTTATAGCCCATAGGGATCACTCCCTATACTCTTCCCAAAATATCTCAACTCATTCGGGATTTCATTGTCCTATAAAAGAAAGCTTCATGGATCATGTGAGGAGAAACCAAGAAGATCATCCGTATGTCGCTGGATTAAAGTATGGTATAGAGGAAATTTGAGAGAGTGTTGTGAGAAAGAGTTTGTATTTGTTGGTAATAGGTGTGGAGTGTGTCGAATATCTTGTAAAGGAAAAGCTATCGACATCAAGGCTTTGGTTGTAGCTTTCTCTTTTCATCTTTTAATACAAAAGTATTTCCCTTTCCCATACATGATTTATGATGATATTGATCATTTATTATTAGTCTCCATGATCACTAATATAGATTATTGATTTGTCATGTTACTCTTATCCCTTGTCTGGTTTCTTGTGTTAGTTGCAAGTATAATAGATCGCATCAAGATCGGTGAAACAAGGACAAAAATTATAGATCTAAGGTAAGAGAGTTATTTATTCAAGTAGATCAGTCATCCAGGGAAAGGATATGTCGTTGTGTATTTTTGTTCTAGACTTGTACCATGCATGCTAGAGGAACAAGCAGTGTCCATAGTGGTTGAAGTATTCTCGGTAAAAAAATTGGTGACCATAATGGGGATAGATCCAGTTATATCTTGGATAGATTCGATTAGATCTAGAGAAGGTCCAGCTAGATCTGAGATTTTTTATAACATTTTTGCTTGAAAAATTGTGATTATTTTTTTCTTAACTCATTTGAGTTGTTAAGGTGAGTGATCGACCTTATCATACTTTCAATTTCCTTCTATAATGTGTGTTTTCTTCACTAGTATTCCATCTTGATCCATATTGGTATATTTTGCAGGTTATTGGCCTTTTCAAGTCTGAGGATTCGCTAATGCCCCTTGGTAGGACTGGTAGAGCGCTGGACATACCTTGATGCCTTATGCATTCTATCAAGTAACATTGTTGATTCCTTTTTTATGAGTACACTGTGCGCCGCTTTCACCTATATATAGTATACAACATGTGTCAACACCCTCCTAGCGCCCTGGTGCAGCCCTTCACTATGCGTAGAGGTAGGCCATCCCCTGTCTTGAATATTGTTCTTCTTTAACTGATTATTGAGTTTTATTTTGTCTTGTTGTTAAGTATGATAGCCTGGTAGTTTGATCTCCCTTTTTGAATTCAAGATCTAGAAATTTTCATTGATAGGAAGCTTAGAAATTTAAAAAAATGTGTATGAGTTATAGTTTTGGGTTCATGGTTTGCTTGATTGATTCTATGAAAGAGATATTAGGTATATAGGAAGGAATATATGTAGCTTCTTTAAAAATATTGAAGTATAGTATTTTATTTCTCTTTCTTTTTCAAATCATATAAAAACAAAAATGATTGGCTTGTTTGTTTTGATTACTTTTTCCTTGCTTTGGTAGTTAGAAGAATATTTTGTTATGCATTTGATTAAGAAAGCATAGGTTTCTAGATGTCAGAAGTTGTTCTTTGTTTCTCCTTTCAGAGATATGCTAGGCTTAGTGTTGGAAATGCTTGTGTGTTTGGAAATTTGTTGAAAAATATTGAAGTTGAAATCGTTAAAAGTTGCATAGTGTCTTTGCTTTAGGGAGGAGAAAAGTTTCTCCCTTACTCTAGGTAGCATTCATCGAAGAGAAGAGTTGCATTGCATATAGATCTTGAAATTGCATCTTAATCCACATTCCACACATAACCATCAAGATAAAATCAATGATAGCATAGGTTAAAATTTTATAGTAATTTGAGTGATAGGATAAAGACATGTTCCGATGTCTTAAAACATAGCAGTTGTCGTTATTTGCTTGCACTGTATCCTGATGATCGTGTGGTTCTTCCATGTATTGCTGGTATATCGAATGGAATTTCACATACACTTGAGGTATATCAAAAGGTACTTCACATACTCAGTGGTATATAAGAAGGACCCTCTCGAATGGTTGTGCATTAGACAAAACTAATACATATTTGAGCTCCCACGTACCTAGTGTATATCGGGAGACCCCTCTAGGACACCCAAACCAACTGAGAAAATCCTTTTGGCCATCTTGTTGGAGAAATACACTGAGAACACCACTCGGGGTGCTACTATGCACGTTTCATCCAGGTAGTTGGGTATTTAGGAAAGGGTATGGTCCAAATCCTCCTTGTCGTGTTTTATTGTTGGACCCTATGGTATATTGCGAGTTGTGACAACTTGAAAATCTTAATGAAGAACCGGCTTTCACCAAACCCTCCTATAATTTAAGTTTTTTTGTGACCTTAGCTTACATAGGATTGTTTGTGTGTAATCTCTTCCTTGTATAGAAATTTAGAGTAGAATTATTCGGCCAACAACTTGGCTAAGCTACCTGTGAGATGATCTTGCAGGTTGCAGGGTTTACCACCTAAATCTCATCTTGTTGTGGAAGAAAGTGAAGGTGAAACCATGGACAAACCAGATACGGTTGTTTCACATGTAGAAGGAGTTCCTGTTACAGAATTTGGGGAAGAAATTTCCTCCTTGCAAAACCCTGTCATAATCCAACAACCTTCTGCAGAAGACACCACCTTTGATTTTCAAATGAAAGGCCAACTTGGTGCACTTGATTGGTTTTTTAACCACCCATCGACTGATACTGAGGTGGAAGAATTTGTCCCAACTGCTCCTTTTTGGGAGACTTCTCTAGGAAAGGTCATTTATGAATATTGTACTACTAGACCATCTTATATTACTCCCCCATGTGAAAATAGATTCTCTATGAATGAAGAGATCCTCGGACCAGTCCAGGGAAATCTCGATCGTTTGAGTAACTTAGGAGAGAATATAATAAGGATAATTGTTTCTTCTATACCCCATCGTTTAGAAACAACTCCCCTTAGATACCATGTTATTTCACTATCCCATGTGGCTCTTGACTCAAGGTCATTGGCTCAAAATGTGATTACTCATTATCTAGGTCAACCCTCCATTCCTACCCCACCCACCCTAAATCCCCCATCTTTTTCTAACTCCCCTGTAGCTTCCATCCCTAGGGGGAAACCCCTAGTCCAAGTTGTTTTACCAACTAGGGGAACTGTTTCTGGCATGGGGAAAAATCTAGCAATAGGACAACTGGAAGTTAGTGCTCCTCCTATGAACACTAACATGGTTATTCCCTCTTTCATCTTGGGACAACCTTCATGGGGTTATACCTACCCAAGAAATCAACCACCTCTGTCCCATCAAACTTATCAACCTCCATCGTTAGGAGTTGTTTATCTTGGAATTCCCTACCTAGAGAATATTTATGCCCCATGGGGGAAACCTAATTGGTCAAATGTACCTATACCTGGGGGACCATTTGTGAATACTGTTGGGATTTTTGGAGGTCCACTTGGAGGACCACCTTTTGGGGGACCGCCGCTTGGAGGTCCACCGCCTAGAGGCCCACTGCCTGGAGGATCACCGCTTGGAGGCCCACCACTTGGAGGCCCACCATCTGGAGGAACACCACCTAGAGGCCCACCACTAGGCGGTCCACCCCCTGGAGTCCCACCTCCCCTAGGCAACCCACCACCTAGCGGACCCTCAAGTGGATCATTCAGAAATGAACCACCTAATCATTCGGTTATGGGAACATCAACTATACTCATTTATCAATATTCTTACGGCCCAAATGGTACATAGATTCCTTATCAATATTACCATTACCCCCATCTTAATAAAAAATTACCATTTATGGCTACCTTAGATCTGCCATATCTATCTAGATTGATCAACGACCCCATACATCATGACCCTTCATGGTCGGCTATCCCTGTTAAGTTACCATCTGATATACCCAAATTTGAAGGTAAACACGGTGAAGATCCTAAAAACCACATGATGAAATTTCATTTGTGGTGCTCATCTAATTCTCTGATGGATGGCATAATCCGTCTACCATTCTTTTAGAGAACTCTCACCGTAGTGGTTGTGAAATGGTATATTGAGCTACCTCAACATTCCTTTTGGGATTTCAACACCTTAGAAATGGCCTTCTTGAAACATTTTCAGTTGCTGATCCGATATGAAATAGGTATGGAACTTTTGACCTCACTTTGCCAAACCACTTCTACTCATATATCTGATCATATACATGATTGGAGACAACGATGTAGGTTGATCAAGGCTCCCATTCCTGATTAGTTACTCACTGATTGATTTAATAAATCTTTGCTTCCCCTCATTGCTAGGGATGTCTCCATGGGAGGTGTTGTTATAGAGGAGAAACCTATCAGCCATGCTCAGTAACTTGACTTGGTTTATTCCCATTCAGGTACTTTGTACGACTTAATTCCTCACACTCCTCGTCCCACTTTAGATCCTTCAACACCTTCAACAGAACAACTCGTCGATGGCATTCTTGGTTCTATTCAAACACAATCGACGACCAAATCCTTGAAAAAAAAGCAAACAACCACATCTACTAGTCAAACCGTTTCAAACCCCAAAATTGCTTCCCCTCCTACTGTTTTGACCGAAGTGAACGTGGTTCAATCCTTGGAATCTTTGGGAGAAAAGAAGAAAGGAAATAATAAATCCAAAAAATTTGAGAACCAACAGGAAGGTAATAAAACACAAAACCTTTATGTTGAATCTAAAAACAAGAGAAAGGTGAAATTCCCCTTCCTTATATGTGGAGGTGACCACTTCACCAAAGAGTGTCCTCATCGTGAGGAAGTCAGTAAAATTCTTAAAAATACCCTCACCTTGGAAGTCCTTACGAATCCTTTCCCTACCCAAAAACAATTGACCGACCTTCAATTCTTGCACGGGACTTCTTTGTATTCCATAGATGAAGTTAAAATGTTGTCAAGGGAATCAGTTAGTCTCACGACTTGATCCCATAACTATGACCCTCCACCAGAGAAGAATATTGATAATGTTCCAACAAAAAAAAATTCAACATCCCCTCCCCCTCCCAGTAATGGTCTTTAAATTGAAAATCCTATTCTTGACGCAATTCTCCAGCCTCCTAAGAGTACACTTCGAAAATATGTACTTAATCCTAACGCACTAGCCGCCCAGTAATATAATATAGTCGAAGATCTGGTTCAAGCACCGTGTGCTATCTCGACTCTCGAAGTACTCCAAACATGCCCTACACAGTAGAATAATTTGTTATCAGTTATTGGAGCGATGGATCCTGAACAAAATAACATTATCACCTTCAAGTTGGATGACTTTAATTCTAGGATCTCCCATAAATTGGATTTCCAGTTATCCATGAAATCTATTGGGAAGATGATTCGTCGTACCGTATTGGAGGAGGGAGCCTCCAGTTTGGTCATGTATTTATCCTACTAGAGAGCTATCGGATCTCCTTTTGATGGTCGTAGCTTTCAACCCTATGGATTACTGCCCTCTCTCCAGGTAGAACTGGGGAGGAATCAGTCTCCATTCGTGTTGAAGTTGTCGATGCTCCTTTAGACTACAATATTTTTCTAGGTTGAAACTAGTTCTATGCAATGCAAGCAGTTTCTTCATCTGTATTTTGAGTAGTCCAATTCCCATTCCAAGGGAAGATCATTACCATTGGGCCAGTTAGATTTATGTTCACCATATGTGACTTCCAACTCTGCAAACAATGTTCCACTTTTGGATTCTTCAGCCCCTCAATATCAAAACATTTGAGTAGGTATTCTTAAGGATTCCTCACTCATGGGAGTCTTTCAACTAACCAATCCTCCTCTTACTTCGCAGGCTGCATCCGTGAACATGATATCCACTTCTATCTTTGACACCATAGATAAAGGAAATTCAATTGTTGATTCAACATTAGTGAGCCCTTTAAAAAAAATGTACTAGGATATTCATTCCACCAGTGATATCACCATCAATGATCATCTTTTGGTGGGTTCATATGCGTTTCATCTACCATATTGGTTAGAACACCCCCCCCCCCCCCCCTCCCCCCATCTCTAGATTATCTTTTCAATACACTCCCCTCTGATGAGTCCATCAAGGAAGTTATGTCTTTAGACGAGATGCCCCAGAAATATCATCATCACCGATCTTCTTTCTTTCCCAATTTCCATATGGTAGAGGACCAGTTTGCAACAACGGTTTCATCCGATATTGTAACTAATCCTCAACCCTCGGTACTCACCCAGGATGTTGAGTCTGAGGGTAATCTAAGTAATATTACCAAAATTGTTTCAGTTGATATATCGGTGACTCTTGAAGTCATAGAGAACATCAATATAGGCAATAATTCTTCCCCTTCATAGACAGAGACTTATACGACCTTGCTTAAAGAATTTAGAGATATTTTCGCTTGGAAATATGAAGAAATTCCAGGGATATATTATTCCATCGTTGTTCATGAGATTAGGAATTACCTTGAAGCCAAGCAAGTCCATTAGAAACTCGACAAGTGCATCCGAGCAAAGCAACAACTATTAAGGAAGAGATTGAAAAACTTCTTATGGTTGAGTTTATCTACCACGTACCTTTGATTGAATGGGTGTCTAACTGAAGAGAATATTTATTCACTTCATACAACCAATATTACCAGAACACCTAGAATATTCTATAAGCCATTAATAGGAAAAATATATATTGATAATTGGATAGATAAAAGGATGTTTTACAAGAATTAGTGTCGGGTATTTTATACCCTAAGTGGTAAGCGGGGTGACTTGAAAAGTCACCTCTTGAGTAATTAATTAATTACCCTAATTAGCCTACTTAGTATTAACTGTTAATATTTATAACATTTAGATTTGTTACATTTCCTTCCCATTAAGGGAAGCTTTGTCCTCAAAGCTTGTATCGACAACAATGTCTGAATTCCCTTGAACTGTAGTCTTGGTATCCTTTCCTTTTTGTAATTGTGACACTTGATGAAATGAGATGATACGAGTTACGGATTCCCAAGGAGAACTGTCACATCATATATTCTGTGGTCCATCCCAGATCTACTTTTATCGGAGCTCTGGGATCATTTTGTGGAACGATTCATTTCAATTGTTGCTTATCATGTTGGTCTTTTCTCCTGTCAACATAATTCTTCTGTGAGTACTTGTTTTGATCCTGTCATTGGTCAAAATCATGATTATATTTATAATGTTTTTAAGGTGTATGTGTTGTTTATTTTTCTTTCTTTTGGACTACGCCGAGGACTATCTTCACTTCCTCGATTTGATTTTTTGATGCATTTTCCTAGATTTTTTCTTCTTGGTTCTCCAGTAGATTGTTGTGATTCATAATCTTTTTGATTCTTTCATTTTGTGACTTTTTGTTCAATTTCTAATTTCTTGATTTGATTCTCTAGTTCCCGACTACAATTATTTAGATGTTGGTTTTTTTTTTTCCAGTCTTCTTCCTTCGAGGTCTTCACCGGAGTGTTCCTTCTTGCTACTATTTTTCAATTTTTTGATCTTTGTAATCAGTGTTTTGTTATGATTTCATAGTCGAGAAATCTCTTCAGTATTGCTTGATAACACCTTGTTGACTTTTTTTAGTTCTAACTTATGTGTCTTCTTATTGTCGTCATACTGCTGTTGGAGTTTTTCTTTTTGATGTTGATGATGACGTAACTCTGTTTCTTGATTTTCTAACTTCATTCGCACTTGCGCCAATTCAGCGTCTTTTTCCATGATGAGCTTGTTTAGATGCTTTATTTCTTCTTCTAAATCATTATCACTACCATATGGTGATTTGTTGGCATTTTTTTACTTTCTGATCTGGTCTTCTAGGTTTTGATTATGAATTTTCAAACATGATATTTCTTTATCTTGATCAAATAACATTTTCTTGTTGTCTCTTATGGTTCATTCTAGCTGTCAATTTTGATTCCATAAGCGAATATTTGCATTGTCTCTCTACTCTTTCAAACACTTCTTCGTTTCAACCGAAGCTTGTAGACTTTTATTGATCGTCTTATATTTCTCTAACTCTTCCACTATTGTTTGTAGCTGTGACTTCATTTCCGAATATGTAGGTGTCATTGTTTGAGACTATGTTTTTACTTCACTTTTGTCTTATTTTCTCCTTTTTTTTTACCTTCCTATTTTATGGCAATCTTCCTTCTTCTTCTCTCTTTTTTTTACTTCTTTTTATTTTTTCTTTTAAATTTCTTTTCTTTTTTCACTTGTTCAAAGACCATAAATTTAGGGACTCCCTATGATTATGATTAAAAATCATGATATGGCCAAAGGTCTAGATCACAAACTAGCTCTGATACCAAATGAAGCGAATATTTATTCACTTCACACAATCAATATTACCAGAACACCTGGAATATTCAATAAGCCATTAATAGGACAAATATATATTGATAATTGGATAGATAAAAGGATGTTTTACAAGAATTACTGTCGGGTATTTTATACCCTAAGTGGTAAGGGGGGTGACTTGAAAAGTCACCTCTTGAGTAATTAATTAAGTATCCTAATTAACCTACTTAGTAGTAATTGTTAATATTTATAACATTTATATTTATTACACTGAAATTGTCCCTATCAACAACAAACAGGGAATATCAATTTTCGAGATTTGAATCGGGCATGTCCTAAGGACAATTTCCCCATGCCGTACATTTATCAAAGCATCAATAACTGCACCAAAAGTGTCATATTCTCATTCATGGATGGCTTTTGTGGCTATAATCATATTGAGATACTCCCATCCGATCAACACAAAATGACTTTTATCTTCCCAGGAAGCTCTTGTAGGTACATACCTAGTTTGTTAAATAGGTGGATCTTAGTCAATTGAACAAGATGATGATGTGTGATGTCCTCTTCTCTTACAAGTGATGAATCCGATGATGAATAAATAGCTAACTTTTTTCGGAAGTTGAAGAGAGGCATTGGGAAATACAAAGGTAAGCTACCTCTCAAATGTTTTTCATGTGGAAATATAGGTCATTTTGCTTCTAAATGTCTGTATGAAAAGAAATCAGATAGTGATGAATATGGAAGCTTCAAACCTTACAAGAAGTACAATAATTACAAGGATAAGAAAAGAGACAATTTTGCAAAGAAGAAAAGTCTCTATACTAAAAGGGACAACATATCATCCAGAGAGGATTCCGAGAATGACAATGACAGTGAGAGTGACAATGACAGTGAACCAGATAAGGTACTCTTTATGGAAATAAACTCAAATGAGGATCTTAATAGTGATGAAGAATTTGAATCTAAAGGTGAGGTAGATCTTGAAGCAGAACTTATAAGCGCTTTGAAAGATATGAATAAAGTCAGGAAGGAGAACAAGGTGCTTAAGGAAGATGCACAAGGGTTTGAGCAAATCATTGCTGACTTAAAGGTCAAACTGGAAGAAGCCAAAAGAATCGAAGAATCTCTTATTGAACAACTGATGGAAAATATGAAAGAAAAAGAAAATCGTGAGGCTGAGATAGTATCTATGAAAACAAAATTGCAGATGAAGGATATCGACAAGAGTTATGAAAAAAACTCCAAGATTCTAAAACCAATTATCATCAATCAAAATTCATTCTTTGACAAGATCAGTATAGCATACAAGAAAAATACTGATGAGGCCTCAAGCTCAATGATGATAGGTAATGAAGTGAAGCCAAGAACCTATGCAGAAGTTGCCAAGGATTCCACCAATGAAGAAGATATCAAATTCCAACCATAACAACCCATACCAAAAGAAGGGCCAGCAGAAAGACAAGATATCATAAGAACAACTCTTTCATTTGTTCCCAGGTAAGAGCATTTATTTTATGGGTGTTTCTTTACATGTGGAAAATTTGGACACAAAGCTGTATATTAATCTTGTCTATTGATCTAGGAACAAAGAATCAATCTCATCAAGAATTAATCAACAAATAACTCATGAAATGGTGTTAATCGGAACTAGAATGGTTTCCTCTCTGTATATTCAATAAACAATGAATAGTTACAATAACAATGTCAAGCAATAGCTTGAATCAATGAGGAATTCGAATACCTAAGGAGGTCATTTGAATTCAATGAGTGAGTCTAGCTTAATTGACTGTAAGCCATTGGTTCACACTCTGTTAACCACTTGACCAAAAACCTAATTGACTCACCAAACCCTAACTAAAGTTGGAGTGCAATAAATGACTGAATCTCAACTGAAGTAGATCAAACACATGTCATAGCAAGCCAACCATCAAGTGCTAGTGCTTCAATGACTTCAATGAACCCCGATGAGGTTAACTGAAGCTGAACTGATCATCAGAAGTTGGTGGAGGTGCCCCTATTGACTCCAGATCATTAAATAATAATAAATAATCATTAAATGATATATTTAATGAGAGGAGGTGCCTTAACTGACTGGTTGAACTGATTGTAACCACTAGTTAGCAATTAGGTTCATTAATATCACTCAGATCACCCCCGGAGTGCTCCAGTTAGCCTCGTTGACTGTAGGTAGGCGTGGGTGTGACTGGATGATGTCAATTAATGCTCCACTGATGTCAATTATTGTCAATTATAATTAGGATAGTGATTTAACTAGGACAATTTGACAAAAAAGAGTGTGTATGGTGGTAAATGTCTCCAACACTGTAAACTATTTTCAAAGAATAAATTTTGAAACAAGGAATAACCCTGCAAGCCTCATATGGCCACAGTACAATAACATATTTGGTCCCTTAATATCAGAGATATAATGTTACAAGTGTAACAACTTTGGACATATAGCCAGAGATTTCATAATGACGATACCGATAGTAAGAAATGAGGAAAGGTCCAACAATCAAAAGAAGGATCATCATAAGGTATGGATCAAACGCAAGGACAACTTAAAAAACTATGAATGTGGAATTATTTTTCAAGATTAGAATGCAACTTTGGTGAATGGTATGTTGATAGAGGTTTCTCCAAGCATATGACGGGTAACAAAAGTGCTTTTTTTAATATTGAAAAGGATAAAGGATCTGTCTCTTTCTGAAATAACAATTCAGTAAAAGTATTGGGGAAGGGAATAGTAAATCTTGGAAGTAAAAACTCCCTGGATGAGAATGTCTTGCTTGTAGACAACATGAAGCATAATATGCTAAGCGTTAGCCAGATGTGTGATCAAGGACATGAACTCAAGGCTTCAACTTAAGAGAATGTAGAATAAGGAAACAAGGATTAGGAAAGTTAGTAGATGCAACCACTAGGACTCCCAACAACATATACATGTTGGATAACATTAAGTCCGAGAAATGTCACTTGGGAAAAGAAGATGAAATTTGGATTTGGAATAGAAGAATGGGGCATATACATTTTGACAATTTCATCAAAATATACAAAAAACAAGCAGTTCAGAATCTGTCGGAAGTTACAAATCCCGCTAACACTATATGTGAACAGTGTCAACATGGAAAACAAACAAGAGTACATTTCAAGACAAAAGAGAATTCTTCTACGAAACCTTTGGAGCTTGTTCATACTGGCCTATGTGGACCAACAAAGAGCAAAGGACTAAATGGTGAACAATATTTTATGCTACTTATTGATTACTATACTAGGATGACATGGGTATGTCTTCTCAACAGGAAGTAAGAAGATTTTGGATGTTTCAAAACTTTCAAGGAACCGGTCAAGAATGAAACAGGATCATGAATCAAGTGCCTGAGATCCTATAACGGTGGGGAATTCACTTCAGATTAATTCAACAAGTACTATGAAGAGCATGGAATAAAAAGACAATTTTTAGTAGCCAGAATGGAGTTATTTAAAGAAAGAGTCGATCAGTAATGGAGATGGCCATAACCATGTTGAATGAATCTAAGCTGAATGACAATTTTTGGGGACAAGCAGTTCATACAACAGTACATATCATGAATAGAGGATTACTCAAAAGAAAAAGTGATAAAAATACTTGCAATTTATGGACAGGAAGAGAAAAAAATGTACGACACTTTAGAATATTTGGAAGTAAGTGCTATATCAAAAGAGAAGATAAGAAGATTGGAAAATTTAATTATCGAGTAGATGAGGGAATATTCGTAGGATATTCATCCAAAATGAAAGCTTGCAAATACTACAATTTGAGATTAAACAAGTTAATCGAAAGAATCAATGTGAAAATAGATGAGGCTAGACTAGCATCATCCAGAGAAGACTTAGAAGAATCACACGATGAAGAAAAGGAAGTTTATGATCAGAAATAAATGAAGGAAGTCAAAATGGAAGAAAAACTAGATGAGAATGAAGAACAACTTACAGAAGATGAAGAAAAAAATCAACCAACTGTGGAACAAGAAGAACAAAGGGGTCAACAGATTCCTAATAATCGGTACCAGAAGAACCATCCATCAGATCAATTTATTGGTGATAAGAATGTTGGAATAGGAACTAGAAGAAGACAATCTAGAAGAAATGAGTAAGTACACTTCTCTCTATTGTCTACAATTGAAAGAGGAAATTTTGCAGAGGCCAGTACAGATGAGCATTGGGTCAAAGAAATGGAAGAAGAATTAGATCAAATTGAGAAAAATGAAATATGCGAACTTGTTCCTAGACCAAATAACAAGAATGTGATCGGCACAAAGTGGGTTTTTAGAAACAAAATGAATGAAGACAAATAGGTAATCAGAAACAAATCTCGATTGGTTTGTAAAAGCTATGCTCAAATCGAAGCAATAGAATTTGAAGAAACATTTGCACCAATGGACAAAATGGAAGCTATCAGAATGATATCGGCTTATGCTTGATCCAAATAAATCAAAGTGTATAACATGGACGTAAGATCATATTTTCTGAATGGGGAAGTAGAAGAAGAAGTCTACATTGAACAACCAGAAGTATTACATCTTTCAGAAAACAAGGACCATGTATGCAGACTAAAAAGGGATTTATATGGCCTAAAGAAAGATCCTAGAGCTCGGTACTCCAGATTAGACAGGTACTTGTCGCAAAAAAAAATTAAGAGGGGAAGTGCAGACAACAAATTGTACATCAAATAGGACGACGATTGCATACTCATCATTGAAGTATGTGTTGATGATATAATCTTTGGAAGTGATGATCATTGAATAAGTCAACAATTTGTTAAGGACATGTAGAAAGGGTTTGAAATGTCTTTGCTCGATGAATTAACCTTCTTTTTGGGACTTCAAATATCTCAACAAACAGAAGGCATCTTTATTTCTCAGAAAAAATATATCAAGGAAATGTTAAAGAAATTCAAGATGGAAGATTGTAAACTTGTGAGTACTCCTATGATCATCGGTTGTAAGCTAAGCAAATAATATGAATCTGAAGAAGTTGATCAAAGGATTTATAGGTCAATTATTGGTAGTCTACTATGCTTAAAAACATCAAGTCCATATGTGATGCAAGTTGTCGAACAAGTTACAAGATTCCAAGCTGCTCCAAAGGAAACTCACATTATAGTAGTTAAAAGGATCTTCAAATATCTCGAAGGAACTATGGACTTTGGACTTTGGTATCCAAAAGGAAATGAGCTAACATTGATAGCTTATCTAGATGCATATTGGGAAGGATATGTTGACGATGAAAGAAGCACCAATGGAACAACATTATTCCTAGGAAATTGTCTAGTATCTTGGTCAAGCAAAAAGCAGTCTTCAGTGTCCTTATCAACCGTCAAAGTAGAATATATAGTAGCAGCAGCCTATTTTACTCAGATTCTATGGATGAAACAAAATCCGAAAGACATACACATGGCATGTGATGAGACAATTCCAATTCTATGTGACAATAGGAGTGCCATCGATATCTCCAAGAACCCAGTTATGCACTCCAAGAACAAGCATATTCCTATCAAGTTTCACTTTCTTTGGGAGCAAGTCACAGATAAGAATATCAAGTTGGAATATATTGGGACAAAAGAATAGATTGCAGACAATTTTACTAAGCCTCTCCCAAGAGAGACCTTTGAGTACCTTTGAGAAAAATTGGGGGTCATACTATCTCCTAATTGATTTGATCCATCTACAACAAAAATATGGTATGATACGAGCAGTAATACTACAAGGAGTACCCTTTGCCATTGATGCCAAAGGGGGAGAAAAAGTTGAACAGGTAAGGTAAATGAAGACTGCTTTAAGGGGGATATTTGTGAACAAAGGAAGCACATTATAAGGGGAAGCTTTGAATTTGTCATCAATGACAAAGGGGGATATTGTTGAATAAATTTTCATTGATGCCAACAGGTGTTCCTGTGTGTCTTGGTGCCCCTTGAGGAGCCCTTGAGGGTTAAGTAGTTTTCAGTGATAAAGGAGACCTTTTGACCTTGTCCAAGCCCAAGTCTGAAGCCCTTGGAGCCCTTTGGACAATGGAAAAATACATGTACAACCTTTAGAGTGTTTAAGTTCCCCTAAGTTGTTTCTATGGTTCCCGAATTGTTTCTTTAGTTCCCCAGTTCCACAACCTATTCCCTAGTTCCCTATAAGAAAGTGTCCTTGGTGGGTTGAATAAGTTACAATAGGAAAAATGACCCATTCAATGGTCATTTGTGTTTTAATGAGGTCATGGTACCCTAGGAGAATTCTAGGCACCCCCACACCTTGATGGTTATGATGTTGGGGTTCTTGGTGGCTAGTAAAGTACACCCTCACTTGCAGTGACTTTGATGACCTAATAATAAACCCTAAAACTCTTACCTTTGGTCCCTAAGCCCACAAAATTGACCTTGACCCTATGATGTATGCATCGCCCTTAAAATACTAATGTTGCCTTAATGTAGCATAATGATTCCCTTTTGATCCCATAATGATGCTCATTGCACTTTGAAGACCTAATTTAGTGACCCTTAAATCCACAAGGTCCATTAAACTCTTACCTTTAAGTATTGAATGTTAAAATATAAAAAATTAATAAATTATTTAAACTATCCAACGTTGAAAATTGGTTAAACCCTCATGAAGTCGGCCCCATTAAGTGATGGCGTGTTAAAACATTTTTAAAGTTAACAAAATACTTAAACCCTCCTAGAAGTCAGACCTAGTAAGTGTTTAAATATTAAAACAAGTTTGAAAAATAATAAAACATTCAAATTATCCTTCAAGTCGGCCCTACAAATCCTAGTTGCTCTCTCTCTCTCCATGCCTAGTAGGTGTATTTATGCACCAAAAAGGTGTCATAACCAACAACATAACAAATGCATGATTTGAACTGAGTTTTTTCGTTGGGATAAGAAAGAGAACTCAGTGGAAGCAGTCTATGAATATTTATGGGGGTGCATCTGTTACAAGCTGCCACTTGTCCACCAGTTTTACAAACCGAGTTTTGTGCTTACTGCTTCCTAAAACAGTCCATGATCTGGTCCATCCCTGAAGTCACTACTGTGGCTAATAGTCCAAATTTATTGATCACTCGGCACAGTCCCGAATTCTTCGTTTTTACATCGTCTAGTTTTTTCTCTTTTAGTACAGTTATCTCAGACCTTTTACAGTCCAAATTTCCAAATTGTTGGGTGGTTGTATAGTCCCGTCTTTTATCAGGTTGCACAATCTAAGTTTTGTGTTGTTGGTGCCTCTTTGTCAATCATGCAGTATGATTTTTGAAGTAGTGGAAGGTTAGTTCATGTTTGGGATCTTCTACAGTAATAAGGTATTATAAGATATAATGTCAAATGAAGTATATATACAGTAAAGTGTACAAGTGTATAAATGAATATAGTGATATAAACACGGTAGTGTATGTACAATGATATATAGTGGTGTATGTACAGTGATGTATACTTGATGATGTACACTTTATGTTTACACTCCTATACTCTATGATGTACTATGGTATGTGAACAATGTGGTGTCAACACAAATGGCACTTCTCCGTTCGAGTGCCAACATTCTTTATGTTGGTACACAAAAGGACATATTAGGATTAAAGTTTTCCAAAACACTATAGATGGGCATGAATTGGGATGCATTTACCCTTAAACCATCTTGATATATAATTTTTCTAAGTGTTGAGTTGCGTACACAACTATCTCCATTGCAACTCACGTACTGTATGCGACTATTTGCATTGCAACCCACATAAATTAGCGTATGCGGGTTTCCTTTGAGAAACTCGGGTGTCATACGCGGGTTGCAAAGGAGTCCTTGTCTCAGAAGATGGGTTGTACTCTTATCTCATTCATTGATTATTAATAAAGAGAATTCTTCTTCCAAAATTATTTCATGTATCGTGGTTAATGAATTTATTTGATTATGTATTTGATATATTGTTTATCTAACCTATTATATATACATGCATGAGATATTACTTGGATAATTTGCTATTTACATGTGAAAGAGGTGCATCCCTGGAAGCTTTGTAGAGAAGAGGAGCGGGAGAAGATCAATCTTGGATCAACCATCGGTAATCGGGTAAGTCAATACTTTCTTCCAATTCCCTTTCTATTCTCTGGTAAAGTTGATTGTCTGCAAGGTTAGCAGTAAGTTGGTAACCCCAAACCCTAGGTTACAAGGGTGCTTAATCCTGAACAACAAAACTGGTGACTCCGCTAGGAAGTCCAGCCTGCTATGGGTTAGTCCTGTAGATACTTGCCCAGTATTTGCTCTGATTCAGTGTATGGTTTTCTATCTTGGATTTTGATTTGCAGTAGTGTTTTAAAGACCTTTTTTATTTTTTCCTTTTTGAAAATTTCTTGTTGTGTACGCGGGTTGCTGTACTACAAAGTCTCGTACAACAAATTGTATACGTGGGTTGCTATAATAGACATTTGCGTACAGTACGTGGGTTGTTCTATCAAATAGTCACGTACATCTTTTAGCAACAGATTTTTAGGTAGGGTTGCTTGTCCCTGTCTTATTTGGATTTTTCTCTACTTTGGGGTCTTCTAGTGCTAGCATCTTGTTGTAGATCTGAAAGTCCTGTACACCATACTTTGTGCTTTTTCAGTAAGCCCTCTAGTTTTTGTTGTTTGAGTTTTCTTTCATTTAACATTTTGAAGTGGATTATCCTCTTTGGGTGATAGGTTCAGTGCTATGTATTTGGTTCAGTGATCAGGATTTTAGATACCTTGTATTCTATACTACTTTCAAGTAGTTTCAATTTGTCACTTTCCCTTTAGTGTTTTCAGTGGATTTCATTCATTGTTTCTTCCCAAGCTAGGTGTTTGCCAAGTCTCTTCCTTAGGTGGTTGAATTTGGTTCTTACAAGTCTGCTATACTTCATATTGCTTGCTTTATGGTCTGATTATTCAAGCATACTCAAGAATTTTTGCATTTAGGTGCATAGTAATTTTTGAAGAGTTTGAAAAGTGAAGGAAAAACGTTGGAAACATTTTCATTTTAAGTGCATATCATAGTTTTATTTTCAATATTTTTGAATAAAATCTCAAAAATTACAAAAAATAAGCCTTAGTCTTCTCTTACTTAGTTGTAATTTGATTAGTTCATATCTACAAAAAGAAAAAGAAGCTTGATTTAAGTAGTTATAATTTGTTTTGGAATTCATTTTATACACCTTTTTACTTTTCTTATTGAGTCTATAAGATCATAGTCATTCACGCCACTTACCCTCAGACTAAGAACATACCTTAAAATGAACGCTATAATTTAAAATTTATTAGTAAGTTTTGTTTTATAGGGTCATACACCTACTAGCTTAGGCTAGACTTGTGGGATAGGAAGTGTAAACTCCCCAAAAGTACTTAAATTCAGACGTAGTTGGCCAATCGATAGGTAAATCCTTCTCTGTGTTGATAGTGTTGGAGACATTTACCATCATACACACTCTTTTGGTCAAATTGGCCTAGTTAAACCACTATCCTAAGTTTAATTGACATCAGTGGAGCATTAATTGCCATCATCCAGTCACACCCACGCCTTCCTACAGTCAAGGAGGCTAACTTAGCCTTCTCCTACAGTCAAGGAGGCTAACTGGAGCACTCTAGGGTTGATCTGTGTGACATTAATGCACCTAATTGCTAACTGGTGGTTACAATCAGTTCAACCAGTCAGTTACAGTCAGTTAAGGTGCCTCCATTCATTAAATATATTATTTTATTATTATTTAATGATTATTTATTATTATTTAATGATCTGGAGTCAACAAGGCGCCTCCACCAACTTGTGATGGTCAGGTCAGCTTCAGTTAACCTCATCGGGGTTCATTGGAGTCATGCAACACTAGCACTTGATGGTTGGATTGCTATGACATGTGTTTGATCTCCTTCAGTTGAGATTCAGTCACTTATTTCACTCCGACTTCAGTTAGGGTTTGGTGAGTCAATTAGGGTTTTGGTCAAGTGGTTAACTGAGTGTGATTGAATGGCTAAGAGTCAGTTAAGCTAGACTCGCTCACTGAATTTGAATTGTCTCCTTAGGTATTCGAATTCTTCATGGAGTTAAGCCATTTATCAGCATTGGTATTGTAACCCTTTATTGTTTATAAAATATACAGAGAGGAAACCAATTCTGGTTCTGGATTATTTCCAATTCATGAGTATTGTTAATTATTCTTTGATGATTTTGATTCCTAGTTCCTAGATCATGTGCAAGAATTAATATGGTATCAGAGCATGCGATGGGACGAAGAACAATCTCTCAAAAACAAGATTTTTGACAGATTTCTCCATGAAATTTGAGCAATAGCTCAAAAATCCAGCACTGCACCAGAAGCCGAGGCTTACCACTCAATACCCCAAGTAAAGAACTTGTTGATCAAGCTTGCTTTATTGACTATGCTGGGTGTGATGAAAGCCTAAAATGTGCAGGTTGTCTGACCTTACGGTGCCCCTTTTGTTTTGATTTGCAGGTTTTATCAAGTACAACTTCGAATGGACTCATCAATCCCTCTTCTCACCCCATTCACAAGCTATTCGGAATGGAAGTTGAGGATGATTGCATATCTGAAGAGACAAGGTCTCTATGAGGTGTCTATTGGAATTGGAAAAGAGTCTTATGAGAATGAGAATGACTGGCTAAATGATGGTGATAGAGCTTTTGGAACAATATGTCTGGCCCTTGATGATAGCTTGTACTACCCTATTGATTTTGCTGACTACCCAAAGGATCTCTGGACAAAATTGGACAGAACCTTTGGCAAGCACAATGAGAATCATAATAGTACTTTGGATATCAAATCCAGCACCAGAAGAGTTCTTCACTCAAAACTCTCAGCCTCTACTCTCTCTGATGAAGTTGTTCAAGATGAAGATGAAGCAGAATCTTCTACACATTCAATTCGAATTGAAGAATGTCTCCATGTAGTGACTCCTTCTCCTGATGCTCCGGAAGTTCATGAGATCTCTGATATATCATCTTATCATATTTCTGAAACATAAGAAGACATTCAAATCTCTGATATTGAAGAAAAAAACTGCTGCACTTCCATGCAAACATTCACCGGTGATTTTCCTTTGAATTCTGTGCAAAATTTACCAGTAATTGCTTCCGAAAGTGAAGAGAAATTTGATTTTTCTCCCTCTAATGTTGCTGCTGGTATGAAAATATGTAAAAAATTGGATATTTTGGAAGAAATATCAGATTATAAGAGTGCCACATTCGCTCCCCATGATCTAGATCTTCCAGCGAATTCCTGCAGGATTGCATGCACAAAAATTCAGAATTTTGAAGAAGAAGAAAACTGTGCATCTACCGTCTCGGTTGACCATAATTTTGGATATGATATGAACCTTATTGGATCTGATATGATATTATTTTGTTCATATTTTAAAATCCAAGAGCTTTCAGTCATGCTTGTAGCTTCTCTCACCAATTCCGGTGTGAAAAATCAAGTACCGCAGTTCTTCTTCAATTTTGCTGCTGGGGATTTGGTGTTAGTTTCCTCTTATGAGGTTGCTGATATTTTATTTTGTAAATCATTAGATATTTCTGAAGCTATATCAGATTATGGATCTCAATCATTCGATCTCCAGAGTCCCAGGGATTCTCTACCTTTGGTCACAAGCTCATCTCCTCACAGAATTGGTGAAGAGGAAGACATTCTGCATCCTCTTGGACACTTGCTCCTAAAAATTGGGGATGATTTTACCAATCATGGTTTGATGTTCAGGGCTGAAACATATCAGTTTCTTGAGTGTTCCACACATGGTTCGAATCCTTAAGAACCTTTTCTCTCTCTTCAGATGATTTCAGTTGCTCTATATGGGTCCAGTTTTCACCGTGCAGCTGTTTATATTTCTGATTCAGTTGAGTGCATTGTTTTTCTTCCAAAGTGGAAGATTCCTCCAGACATATTCATTT
>LPNX010036608.1:46838-74702 GCA_001517045.1 Pseudotsuga menziesii
GTTGGATTGCTATGACATGTGTTTGATCTCCTTTAGTTGAGATTCAGTCACTTATTGCACTCCGACTTCAGTTAGGGTTTGGTGAGTCAATTAGGGTTTTGGTCAAGTGGTTAACTGAGTGTGATTGAATGGCTAGGAGTCAGTTAAGCTAGACTCACTCACTGAATTCGAATTGTCTCCTTAGGTATTCGAATTCTTGATGGAGTTAAGCCATTTCTCAGCATTGGTATTGTAACCCTTTATTGTTTATAAAATATACAGAGAGGAAACCAATTCTGGTTCCGGATTATTTCCAATTCATGAGTATTGTTAATTATTATTTGATGATTTTGATTCCTAGTTCCTAGATCATGTGCAAGAATTAGTAGATAGTATTTGGGAAGCTCCTCTCAAATGAGAGTTAAGCACGAGGCCGCGTGGAGGCTTGGAATGAGGAGATAACCCTCTGATTCCTCATCAAAATGTAAACCAAGGTTTTTACGCATCTGGGGATTCTATCCTAGACAGAGTTTTAGGATTTGCTACCTTTCCCATGAGTACAAATCAAGCTTGCGATTGCCCCCCCAGACTATTCATATAGTTAAAGTAGCCTTTAGTCTCTTTGACATCTAGGGTTTATACACAGGTAAACCAGAAGGCTATTTCTGGTTCACCTTGGATGGGCTTGGAAGGTAACCCTTGTTGAAAGTGTAGGAGGGTGGTGGGTGATTCCTCTACTTGTGCCTAAGAACCTGTTCAAGGACTCCAAGAAACTATCTCTCAGCTTTCTTCGGGAAAGCATATCTTATATCCCTTGTGATTGTTGAGATTTTAGGAAATTTTGTAGTGATTTCTCTGTGGTTTGTCTGTGTTTATCCGACCTTAGGGTGTGAAGAGTCAAATTTACAATCATGGAGGACCAATCTATCAGAAGGTCATGAAGGTTGGGAAACCTTCCTCCGCTTATCACATTGGAACCTCCACCTCCCCCTCAAAGGCGGAGATTAGACACAGATGGTTCTTTCGAACCGATAGGAGTTAGTGAAGTTGCGGGTGAACTAGAACTTAGGGAAAACTGTTTTGATTTAACTACAGTTGAGATAGAAGGCTTGCAGGTTGACAAGTTTGAAAGGAAATTTAATTCACCTATAACTGACTTAAGCGATATTGTGATCATTCAGGTTCATCCTTTTAATTCACCCGTGATTGGTGTCCCTCTGTGCAGACTAATGTCTACTGCATGAGAAATTTATTTTACTTCCACCTCATCCGCTCCAGCTGAAGGGGTGCCACCTCCCCGGGTAGGTGCCCCTAGAACCGGTATACCTACTGCACCTTTAACTCCAACTAGATGGGTGGTTCAACCACCGGCTCCCACAAGTTTAGCAAGTACTTTTGGTGGTATGGTCACTAGGATTCCTAGTGTACCTTCAGTTCCTACTTCCTTCGCACACACTGCTCAGAGTGGTCGTATAGGATCCTCGGAATTTGTCTAGGGTTTCCTTGGAATGGGGGGCACATTCCCCCATCCACTCCATATATAGGTCCAACACCCACATATGTATGGGTGCAGTTAAAAAACCCTAATCCTTATGGCCAAGGTTTTCAAAATCCAGTTTCAGCTCCTTTCACAAGCTCTCCTTTCTCGCTTTTCAGCGGAGGGATACCTACTCCTATGTTCTGAACCCTAGCTTCGACTAGTGCAGTTGGAACCCCATACACTACACCGCACATAAACAATCCACTGGCTTATGGATGGAATCCTTTCCAAATCATCCCAACCACTTCACAACCGACAGCGGGTGGCAACCCCACCTTCACATATGGGAACATGGGGGCAAGTCCCTCTATTCCCCAAGTTGGTAATTTTAATGCTCCGATTAGAACCAAGATCCCTTTCCTCGCAATGTTAAATTTTCTAGATTTGTCGAAACTAATGAATGACCCAATGAGACATAGCTCCTCCTAGCCACCCGTTCCTACCAAGTTGCCCTCGGATATCCCAAAATTTGAAGGCAAAGTTGGTGATGATCCAGGAGCTCATGTCACCACTTTCCATTTGTGGTGCTCTTCCAAATCACTGAATGATGATTCAGTTTGGTTGAGGCTATTCCAAATAACTCTAACCAGTACTACAGCAAAATGGTATATTGAACTGCCTTCTATTGCGTTTAACAATTTTTGGGACTTGGCTAATGTATTTCTTAGTCACTTCCAACTTCCTGTCCGATATGATTTTGGGACAGACTTGTTGTCTACCTTTCGGCAGGACAAGGCCACTCATATTTCGGATCACATCCAAGAGTGGAGAAGATGGAAGAGCCTTATCAAAGCCACTATTCCTCCTAAGTTTTTATTAGAATGGTTCCTTAAATCCCTATTGCCATATATATCTAAGGATGTATCTACTTTAGGAGTGACCAATGAGGAAGATGCTATCCTCAAGGCCCGGCAGCTAGATTTGATATATTCTCAGTCTAGGATTTTATATGAAATCATCCCTGATGCACCGAGGCCAATGCATAATGCAGAGAAACCTAAGCTTGGACCCCATGCCTATGGTGTGGTTGGTTCTGTGAAATCTCCCACTACAGAGTCTTTGGCTAAACAACTCCATGAGTTGTCTGTCAAACATTCTATGGGGGAGGAAGCAAAGGATACCCCCTCACCTTAGAATGCAAATGTTTTTTCACAATCCTCTCAGAAGGACAATCAGCAGCCTGGTGGGGAAAAGAAGAAAGGAAAAAAAGGTGAGGGAAACCAAAACAAGAAAAAGCCCACAAACAATGATGATGGGGGAAAAAAAAAAAAGAAGAAGGTGAAATTACCATGTAAATTGTGCCATGAAGATCACCTAACCCATATATGTCCCCTTATGGAAAAATATCAGAAGTTGTTAAAAGGCCAACAACCGGCTGTTCTGAAGGATCCTTTTCCCCAAGGACTAAATTCTACTTCAGCTTCAAATGTAGCAGGGGGCACCCCAAATGCTCCTGACCCTAATTATATCAACATGGTTCGATCCCAGAATTTACTCCAATCTAGGAACAAGAACTATGAAATAGAGGCTTTGGAGAAGGGTAAGTCGATAGGTGAAACTTTCAATCCTCTCACGATTGAGAAACCTGTTGAACCTATGCCCAAGATACTGAAAGGTGTCTTTAAGAAAACCTTGCACAATCCCAATGCTAGGGCTACAGCAAACTACTTCGTAGTTGAAGATTTAGTCGAGACTCCTTGTGCGATGTCTGCTTTAGAGATGTTACAGAGTTGTCCCGCCCAACGATATGCACTCTTAGCAGCCTTAGGCAGTATGGACTCATCGAGCCTCATGGCAAAGATTAATTTGTCTGATGTCAAAATTCGCCTGCCATATCATGTATCCTTATCAATAGATGTCATCCATGGCGTAAAAACCATTGGAAGGGAAATTGTCGACAAGAGTGCTTCTACATGTGTCATGTCCCCGTCTTGTTGGAAAGCTCTTGGATCTCCAGAGCTGGTTCCATCGAACACCCTACTTACTGCTTTCGACAGAAGGTCATTTCGTCCACATGGTATCCTACCAGCTTTCGAAATTAAGTTGGAAGGAAAAGCAGTGTATGTTGAGGTAGAGGTGATTGATGAACCTTGGGTTATAACTTTCTCTTGGGGAGAAGTTGGACTTACGCTATGTCAGCTATTGCATCGGCCGTATTTCGGGTAGTAGTGTTTCCACATGAAGGGAAGTTGGTTACTGTAGACCAACTCAGTTTTACTCGAAAATGTTGCATGGAAACTAACGAGTCCACTATAGCATTGGTTGATCAGGTTAAACCTGCTTCAAAGAGCTTAGGGGATATAATGTACACATCATTGATGGGCACATTTGATATTCCAGCTCCGATTAATTATCTAGGATCTACTAGTGTAGGGAATTCTATAGCAATGGTTGTTGATAGAACAAATCCTTGGGTTCTTCCTTCCCACCATGAACCTAGTGCCCTTATCGAAAGTGGAAGTAGCTTATCCAGATATCATTCATACCGCTGTTGATCCCATTCCAGTCCCCCTCACAGTCTCAGAGGAACCGAAAGAAACCTATTTGCTCGCTTGGGCAGTGAATTCTTTGCATTCTAGAGACTGATTAGATATGGTTTTACCTTCGGATGAAGCCATTTTGGAAGCCATGTGTGGACGAGATAAGATCTGCGAGGATCTTTGCCATCAGTCCTATTTTCTTCTAGAGTTAAGCAGGATCGAGAACCATGAGTTCCATATGAGACTGGCAGGTGATGTTGATACACCTATTAATCCCTTACCAAGGGAAGGAATGTTTGCTAAGGGGAATATGGCAAACATTTCCGCTACGATTCCTATCAACATCTCTGCAAACCCAAATGTTGTGGAAAATGTACACATTAGCGTGAACTACTCTCTGGAGGAGATTGCGATCTATACAACCTTGTTTAAGGAATTTCGCCATGTATTTTCCTGGTCATATGAGGAGATGCGAGGCATAGATCCATCAATAGTCGAGCATGAAATCTGAACCTACCCTGATGCTAGACCTGTTCGACAAAAGTTGAGAACTGTCAATCCACGTAAAGCAGCAGTGGTTAAGGTTGAATTTTAGAAACTACTGAAATTTGGTTTCATTTACCCCATAGCTTTGATGGAATGGGTATCCAACCCTATTCCTGTTGAAAAAAATCAAGGGACTATACGCATTTGTACTGATTTCTGAGATCTAAACAAAGCATGTCCCAAGGACAACTACCCCACGCCATTCATAGATCAGATTATTGATGCCTGTGTAGGAAGTGAAGTCTTTTCGTTTATGGATGGTTTCTCCGGGTATAATCAAATCCAAATTAAATTGGAAGACCAACATAAAACATCTTTTATTTGTCCTTGGAGTACCTTCGCATACAAGAAAATCCCTTTGGATTGAAAAGTGCAGGGGTAACCTTTCAGCAGGCAATGAATTTTTCCTTTCATGACATTAAGGTCATTGTCAAACCCTACCTTGATGATCTTCCAGCACATTCTCGTAAGAGGATCAATCACCCAGATCACTTGCGTTTGATTTTTGAACAATGCAGATACTAAAAAATTTGCTTGAATCCACAAGTGCATTTTATGTGTCAAGTTAGGGAGACTGCTTGGATTCATTGTTTCCAACAAAGGCATTCAGGTGGATCCTTTGAAAGTTGAGGCCATCGTAAATCTGCCTCCTCCTCATTCTATCAGGTGGCTTCAAAGCCTACAAGGGAAGTCCAATTTCCTTCGACGTTTTATTGTAAATTATGCCAAGATTAATAAAGGTTTCATGCACCTGTTGAAACAGGACACCCCATTTGTATGGGATGAAATCGCATAACTTACATTTGAGGCATTAAATAAATCTTTGTTGTCGGCACCATTATTGCGCCCGCCAGATTACTCTCGTGATTTTATATTGTATCTGCCCGCATCTGAGTCGACCATAGGGGTAGTACTAGTCCCGGAGGACGATAAGCTCCAAGAGCATGTTGTCTACTATCTCAGTTGTGCTTTAGCTGGCCCTAAACTTAGGTATTCCCATGTCCAAAAGTTAGCCTTGGAAATTGTGTATGTTGTTCAGAGGTGGCATCACTACATCTTACTAAGGACCACCACGGTAGTGGCAGATGTTAATCATTTCCAATATGTTTTGTCTCGACGGATAGTTGGAGGCAAATTCAATAAATGGATAGTCATTCTTCAGGAGTTTGACTTAGATTTCCAATCCGACAAATCCAAGAAATACTTAGTTTTTGCTGAGCTCATTACAGAATTCCCGGTAGAGGAAGATGTAGCCATTGAAGAAGACTCATTCTCAGATGAGCATATCTTCTTTATTTCCACCTCTAACCCCTGGTACAGAGATATACTTGTCTATCTCCAGACTTTGAAGTACACTGCAGCCTTCTCGCGGGAAGAATGGCACAAACTATGTGACATGCCAAAAAATACCTCATTATTGTAGATACTTTATATCATAGGGGGGTAGATTCCGTTTTGCGTCGATTTCTTACCCATGAAGAAGCAGAGACTGTCCTAAATGATTCCCATAGTGGAGTGTGTGGGGGTCATTTATCTGGGTTAGCAACGGCCTAGAAGATCTTATGTGTCGGTTATTTTTGGACCACGATCTTTAAAGATTGTGTAGAAGCTGTGAAGCGTTGTCATCCTTGTCAGCTTTACACTAGAAAGATGCGGTCGCATCCTACTCCTTTATTTCCCGTCATCTCAGTGGGCCCCTTCACGAAGTGGGGGATAGAATACGTGACATGCAACCTAGTCTTGGCTAGGGGGAACAAACATATCATTGTCGCTGTAGATTATTTCATGAAGTGGGCAGAGGAAATGCCCACCTATAAAGCTGACAGGGAAACTACAACTTTTTTCATTTTCAACCAAATTATCGCACGATTCGGTATCCCTAAAGAGATTTTCACTGACCGTGGCAGTCACTTCCAAAATAGTATGATGACTGAATTGACCACTATGCTAGGTTTTAGACAAGAGAATTCATCTTCTTTCTATCCTCAAGCAAATGGTCAAGTCGAGGCTGTAAATAAAACCTTGAAGACTATTCTCAAGCGCACTATTAATGCAGCCCATTCAAATTGGCACATCATGTTGTATCCTGCACTTTGGGCATATCGGACCAATGTGAAAATTGCTATAGGGTTATCTCCTTTCCAACTCGTTCACGGAGTGGTTGCAGTCACCCTAGTCGAATGCGAAATCCTGTCCTTAAATATTGCTATTCATGCGTTACCTGATATGACTGAGCTGGAAGAACGTTTATTACATTTAGAATATCTAGATGAGCAGCATAGAGATGCGTTGACAACAAATGAGGCTCATAAAAATAGGGTAAAATACCAATACGATAAATCAATCAAACCTAGGATTTTTTCTGAAAGGGAGCTTGTCTTTCTCTAGGATCAGGACAAAGAACCCCTGGGGGCAGGGAAATTCAAGTCTATGTGGTTAGGAACTTATGTCATGTCAAAAGTGTTGAAAAAAGGTGCGCATGAATTAACATATTTTGAAGGGAATAAGATGCCCGAGCCTAGAAATGGGCTCTACTTGAAAAAGTACTATGCTTAGGCTTAGCGCTTTTTCCTGTATTTTTGTTGTATGCATTTTATGTACAATAGTTCGACGGTTTGTGTTTTTATACCATATATTGGTTGTTATAGATGTCTTCTGAGTGGTTCGTAGGTTTTGCAGATGGCACTAGTCACCACACTTATAACCTGGATTCAACTGCATGGGTCATTTACTCGCCCTCAAGACATCTAGTTGCCTCTGGAGGTGCTTACCTAGGTCCTACTACCAATAATGTGGCCGGATACAGGGTTGTCATTGAGCTTTTATGGGATGCTTTGTCATGTGGTATCACTCATTTGAAAGTCCGACTTGACTCTCAACTGGTGGTTTCCCAACTCAATCAAGCTTATCAGGCGTGGAACCCTATTTTTCTACGTCAGTTTATGCAAGTTAGGTTATTGGAAAGAAATTTTGAGTTTATTACATTCAATCATATTCCAAGAAATCAAAATTCGTTAACTGATATGTATGCTAATTATATCTTGGATTGGCACTTAACACATTTTGCATAAAAATATACAACAGACATATTACAAAACACATGTAAATAAAATTGGCAATATATATATATATATATGTGTGTGTGTGTGTGTGTGTGTGTGTGTGTGTGAATATATGTCCATATAGATAGGTCGAGCTTTTGATCCTCATATCCAATCATAACTTTATAATATACAAAAAATATACAAAAAATAGATCGAAGTCCATAAAATGCTCCTAGGTCTAAGCTTGACCACCCTGGTCATCATGTCCACCCTGGTCACCTGGACCACCTTGGTCCCCCTGATCATCTTGATCACCCTTCTCTCGGGCTTCTTCATCTTCCTTAGTTGCAGCAGCCTCAATGGCGTCGATGTACACAAGTACTACTCTAGCTACCCGCCTCATAAGGCGTATCCATACAGGTGGTATACCAACCACTAGCTCCTACATAGCAGTAGGGATATGCTCAATATGTAAAGTAGGTACTCTTTGGGTAAGCCTGGCCAGCTTTCCCCCAAACTTGAAAACAAAAATATCTGACGCTCCCCATGCTCCTCCAGGAGGGAGCACAAGGTCGGTGTCACCTCGGAAATCTATTCTAGCATATGGAAATTGTTCTAGTGTTGGTACCTGTCGCTCCCATCATAAGAAGAAGTCGTCATCATATACACTCTGAACCGATCCATTGCCTCCCTAGCGGAGGAATATTTATCCCCACCTACTTAGTCTAGGTTGACGGGGAGAACGAACTGGTAGTGTTATTGCAGGACTCAAACCTAGCACCCTCTCAAAGAAAAAGGACACAAATATGCTAGAATAACCAAAGTTTTTCCCCTGGCCTCTTTTACAGTCAGAGAGCTGCTTCCTCATTATCAGGATTACTCCTGAACACCAGTCATATAGGGCTCCCTGCAAGTCTCATTTGGTTTTGAGTTGCAAGTTGAAGTGATGATGACCCTGCAACCCTCACTATAGTACTCGCCAACACCTATAATGGCAAGCTGTGAATATGAACAATAGGGATGCACTGCAAGTCTCATTTGGTTTCAAGTTGCAAGGTGAAGTGATGATGACCCTGCAACCCTCACTATAATAGACAGTCCACTGCAAGTCTCATTTGGTTTCGAGTTGCAAGGTGAAGTGATGATGAGCCTACAACCCTCACTATAGTACTCGCCAACACCTATAATGGCAAGCTGCGAATATGAACAATAGGGATGCAGCTACCCCTCTTTTGAGTACCGGGCGCACATTATATATCTATATAGTTATGCAAACTTAGAAGGTCACTGCCTCTACCGGTACCTTCCAAGTTAACCAGAGCTCTCAGTTGTGACAAACTGGAGATAAAGTAGACATATTCTGAGGTAATCTCTAGAGACTCACCTTGTAGGTCAAACATACCAAGATCATGATCCCAATAGTTTATTAAAAACTCTAATAGGTAGACATTTGATCGCATAGGTGAGGTATAGAAGAATTTTAGCAACCCACTTTGCTGCAAAGCATTTACCGTGGGGGCATCCCTCAGAGCTTCTTGGTCCATGTCTACATGCTCCCTCTCCCTCCACTCAAGCACCATATTTCAATATGATAACAAGCCATTTATCAAACATTAAATTCGTATAAAATTTTTGTCTTTTGGCCCTACATAGTTTTTTCCTACCTCGCGTAGTGTACGTGACTGTCCTTTGGACAAGTCGCGTATTGTATGCGACTTGCCTTTGGACAAGTCGTGTATTGTACGTGACTTGCCTTCGAGAAACCCGCGTATAGAATGCATGTACGCGACTGTTGATATACCATACCCACGTACATAGCGTGCTTGCTTTTAGGATGGTGGAAAAGATCAAAATTTAGCCAAAAATTGAAATTTGCTTGGATCAAATGAAAGAACATGGAGTGTAGTTTTACTTGGCACTTGTGGTTTTGAGAATTGTCCACCGATTTGTCCGCAATGAGCAATCAAAGGTAGAGGTAAAACTTGTATATTTTGGGTAAAACATCAAATGGTGAGTTTTTTATTTCTATTTTGAACTATTTATAGAAATATTATTTTAAAAGTGGTTTTTTACCTATAGTTCATATTTTTTTATCAAAATCCAACTATTACCATGTCTTTTTCTTCAATGTGACAGGTCTAAGGTTGTTTAAAGTTGTTTTTCGCTCATATAGGATAGGATTTTGGTCATTCACATGCATTTTTGCATCCATACCTAATCCGTCTTAATCCTAGAATTACCAATTTAACCATGGACTATGGTATTTTAACCATTAGTACCTCGTTTATGCCATTGTTCTTTCGTGGATAGGACTTTCCTCACATGATTATCCTCGATTAGAACCCAATTATTTTCTTTTGATACTCATGTTGCAATTGTCATAGGTTCAAGGGAGTCTCCTTAGCTTTTTTTCACGCCAAATTTTGCCTCATTTTGGTGTATTTTTACAAGCTATTCTTTTATAAGACTCCCCACCCTTATGGAGTTTCTTTAGGCCCAGGTCTAACTCCTCAAAATAGAATTGATTGTCGAGTAAACTTGTTCATTCAAGCTCATTAAGAATATGTGAATGGGCATCCACATTGGTGGTAAATTATCTCTTTCTCGGACGATGTGGAATAATACGAGAAAGGATCACTCTCTTTTCTACGGAATTGAGAAGAGTATTCTCAGGTATAGGTTTATAATTTTTCTGGACCCGAGGGACTAAATTTACGGAAAAGGAACACCCAGTATGAGCACAATTTTCTCTTTTTTGTGCTCTGGACCTAAACATGAAAAAGATTCCGAGTGTACTTTATGTCTTTGTCATGCTAGTTAAACACCAAGAACAAAACATCGAGTTTATTGTTGTAAACCCCATTCCTCGTACTCAAACGGATCTTTCCGAGTGATATTTCTTTCCTTCACACTCGTAAAACTCAAGCTATATGCTGCTCTCGAAGGAGAGTTGGGTAGGTGGTAATTTAACCTTTTTCGGACCTCCCTGACTAAGTACGAAAAAGGTTCACCTTTTCTTCTACGAAAATTAAGAGAGTTCTTCTGTGGTATGTTTTACACTTTTCCGGCCTCATGAGACTAAATTGGACGAAAAAGGAACCCCCCTGGAGTCTTCTTCAGAGTTTTCAAACTCTCTAAACATGAAAACACCAAGTGAGCATGTACTAATTCGGGCTCATAAAATCCACGAATCAGTGACACTATTAAGCATTATTCCCTCTTCTCTTTCAATCTTGTCAAAAATGAAGAGAGACTTGAGTTGACTTTCCTGGACTCGTTAAAATATAATAGGAAAGATAAGGAAGAAGTTTTCTTTTGATTCTCAATCGGTGGTAGCATGTCTTCCTTGAACATATCACTCTCTATTTTTTTCGATACTCATGTCTCCGATGTTTACTTTCAGTTCAACTATCACTTTGAGTTTCTTACTCCTCCTCTTGTCCGTTATACCTAGGGATTCTGATCATGTCTCCTATATGACAAATAAGTCTAGTTGTATTATCTGCAAAGTTAAAAGCTGCCTTGGGTCATCTCTGTGTCGTGCTCAATGTTCAAGGATTTAGCCCTGCATCTGATCTATATCCTGATTCCATCATTGTCCTATCTGTTATTATTTATGTATCCCTTCCTTTATCCAGTTCATAGTCATTCTTGTGATCTGTTGGAGGATCCATTTCCTTCCTCATCACAATATGGTTTCTCAACAACACTTCCTGACAATGAAGACCTAGAGTTTTTGACGATAGTACGTTAGGATTTACTTTCATTATTGGTGAATACCTTTGCTTCAGTTTTTGATTATCACCTATTGGTTGACAATCTATTGAATCCTATCCATGTTCGACTTCAACAACATCTATTCACATGGCCTGGATTGTACTGGTTCTTTTGGATTTTTGACAAAGACCTTAGGTTCATATCTATGGCCTAAGTTGCACAAGATTATGTTGTGTTCACTTACATAGTTTCCAGATCTTTGAAGACTCATCATTATTGTATATTGTGGCTTCGATCCACCTTTGTAATACACGTGGTCTTGAACCCGTATCATATGATGTACTCAAATATTGTAAAGGAGCTAGTGTTCCATTATATTGAACATGGAATCCTCATATATGAATTTGTATATGACATTACTATGTATTTGTTTTAGGTACTTTCTCTGTTCCATTGGACCTCTGAGTTCTCCAAGATAATGATTATAATGGATTTCAGCCATCATTTCCCTCTGACCTCACACATCAGGGGGCATCTGTTATCAATCCAAATGGCACTTCTCCATCCAAGTGCTGACATTCTTTATGTTGGTACACAAAAGGACATATTAGGATTGAAGTTTTCCAAAACACTATAGATGGGCATGACTTGGGATCAGGGATGATTTTAAGGAACCATACTTATTTAAAAGTGTATAAATGTTGGTGAATATTACCAATTCTTAAAACACCAACTATAAAATGATTGGAGATATTTTTCAAAAAATATTTTAATTTCCAAGGATTTTATATCATTTATATAATAATTTAGCGATTTTTAGGGTGAAAATATTTTACCCCATCAAAATTGGGCAAAACAGGGCTTCAAAAAATGCAAAATGCCGAATCTTTTTTGGGAGAAAAACATGGAAAAATAGTCCACTGGGCTAAATTTCACCCCTAAAATTATTCGTGATTCCCATCATTGGGGAACATCATGAGTCGAAATACGATAGAAGCAATGACTCACATTGTGTACATGTAACTATGTCCAAGGAGGAGTTTATAATCTAGCTAGGAGTTCACAACCTTGATGTCAATCAACATGTGTTTTTTGGCCAACGCAATGGGAACATTCGTAAGAATGCCTTGTGTTTGAGAAACAAGTCCATCATAAGCATGAAGGGAAGTATTTAGGGTTGGGGATTTGATTTTATTCCAAACAAAGTTTGACATAACGCAAGTAGATGTACCCGCATCGATGATGTATCGATGAATGACCAAATTTTGAATGGTGACCAAAACTTGGAAGGCTACGTATGATGGCATCGAGGGTTCTCCTTAATCCAATTCTAAGGTGATCAACCTAGAATTAGAGGGATATACGACACCTAAAGAAGATAACAAGGATTTGTGTTTCAAAGGAAAAGTTTGCAATACTTCCATAGCGAACATGGAAGAGGGAGACTGGGCTAGATGACAAAGTCATCAGATGATGGACATCGAGATTGATGGGTGGACCTACATAAGTGGTTGTAGTATTTTGTGGTACCAATGATTGAGTTGAAACCATTCCTTTTTTTGGTAACAGGTTCTAAAACACTATAATTCGAGGACCTTGTGGTGTTGGGTTTGGATGTGCTAGAGCAGCTGCATTGGGGTCACGTTGATTGTCAGTTTGTAACAAGTGGAAGAATAAATTCATATGGAGGCACTGATGTGTATAATGGAAATACGTATCACAAATGGTACATGGATGGTTGGCCAACAATTGATGGCTCTTCCTAGGTCTAGGTGGATGTTGGGGGTTCTGTGTAGGGGAATAGCTTTGTTGTTATTGGGAGGGTTGGGTTGCTGGCCACCTCCTTGAGGTTGGTTGTTTCCTCGGTTCCTACCTCTCTATTATATTCCCTACTCTTGTTGGTTATTGGGGGAGGGTTGATTAGGGAGGTTCTGTTGAGTGTAGAACCTTCCTTGAGGAACATGACGAATGAGGGATGGAGCAGGTGTAAGTGGCATAGGTGGTGGGTAGTAGGCGAGAGAAGTTGGAGGGGCTACAAATCATACTGTATGGTCATTACATGAAGGCTCCAAGCAATTCAGTCCATGAACATGAGGAGTGGGTGTGGGAGACACATAGGAAGGTGTGGCTACGGACTGAGCCATTGCATGTGAAAAATTTGGGGTGTATCCAAGTTGGGAAACACTAGGGGAATAACTATAGTGAGTTGGAATTGAAGGAGAGGTTGTGTAAAGGTGGGGATGCTGATTAATAGAGCCAATGACTCCATCAGTAGTATGGGATGCCCCCGACGTATATCAACATGAGGAGACAACACTAGGATCATAATGTACGATGGTATAAAGATAACCTGATTGGGTATAGATAAGATCGAAATATTGTGCTTTGAGGATGTCTTCCTCCTTGCTTTTTGGGCATTCAAATGCAACATCCTTGGTGATAGGGGGGAGTATGGTTTTAAGAAACCAATCAAGGAAAATATTGACATCTAACTGGATTTTACACAATATACGGTGATGACACCACTCATGGATATGATATGTGATATAGGTAGCCGTGTTTTGTCTATAGTATAATAGGATTTCCACACCCTCATTGCAATAGAGGGTTAACTAGAAGTACTGGAGAAACATCGAGGATAATAAGGAAAAATCTAGATAAGTGGCATGGGGAAGTTCAATGTACCAATTGGTTGCAATGCTATTAAGTGAGCAGTGGAACAACCATAATCGAATAGAGTCATCCACTATGTTGTTGGAGGAACACCATAAGTGGAAGGACATGATTTGGTTTTGAGGGTCTTCTCCCGCCTTTCCTTCAAACTTAGGGATGTCCGAAGGGAGTTTGGTAGGAATGGGAGGCCATAACAGGGCATGATGGATGGGGTCATTCGTTACCTACACCAAATTAGGAAAGTTGAGACTAGTGATGAATGGTAGAATAGGACCTAGACTAGATCTAGGAGGACCAAAAATAGTGTTGGGACCGACGGGTATGCAATTTCCATGTGCAATGAAGGTTGGTGAGGATGAATTTCGACAATATGAGTAATCACTGGAATGGTGTGAATAGTAGGGATGGTGGTAGAAGGGCCAATTCCCCCATGCATAAATGAAGGTATGGTGTGAACCATGGTGGCTAAAGTGGGGCCACCACTAGTGGGTAGCAGACCAGCAGTAGTATGTGCAGTGGAAAGGGGACCATTAGGACCAGGACATGTAGGTATGGTAGAAGGGATACCCGGTATGACGAGTGAAGTGGTCACAAGTCCACTATCAACCATCCCCCCCGATAAGGGGTTAGGAGGTGCACCAACCATGGGGTTATATGGGGCAGTGAATAAGGTAGGTTCAGATTGATAGGAATCCAAATCAGACTTGGATGCAGTGTATGGCTAGTTAGATGCAGTGCAATAAATGACCATCTTCTCTGTATTTATGGGGGAAGGAATAATAAAGTTTTGGATCAATTTTGGTGGATTTTAATTGTGAAGGTCAAACTAAAGGGAATAATGGTGTGATTATGATGTATAATTATGGTTTTGGACCATAGAGGGATAAGTGGACAATTTTTTGTGTTAACAGTAGGTACTCTTTCTTATTATGAATTTTGGTCCTCCCAACTTCACGCTCATCGAGTAATTATGTGACCTCTTCCATTAGCTGGATTGGTATATGCTTTTACCAGTATACAGTCATGTTACCCCCATTTGTCAACCTTTCTTCAAATTTGTACAGGTTGAAAATTTTGAATGTCGACTATATGCCCAAATCTTCAGGAAACTCCAACACATATGCATTGTCTGAAATCTTCTTCATGATCTTAAATGGACCAATCTTTTTCACTTTCAGTTTGTCATATGTTCCCCTTGGGAACCTTTCCTTCCTTAGGTGTGTGTATACTAATTCACTTTGTGCAAATGAATGTAGTCATCTCTTCCTATTATCCCTCGACTTGTATGTCGCTTCACCTTGTCATGCACTTTGTTCATGTGGTCAAAATATGATTTTGAATCTACACTCTTACGTGTTCCTTTTAGTATCTCTACCAAGTCACATACTCCATGTATACTTATCCCTTTCATGATTTGGAATGGACACATTCTAGTCGATCTGTTCACTGAGATGTTGTATGTGAATTATGGTTGTGCCAACATATTCTCCCACTGCTTCAGCCAATCAACAGTTAAACGCCTCAGGAAATTTATGAAGATATCATTCATGACTTTAGTATGATGATGGTATGCATAAATGAATTGCAACCTCATGTCAATATTCTTCCACATGGTTCTCCAAGTTCTCCAAAAATTACCCATAAACTTGGTATCTCTGTCCAAATTAGTGATGCTCTTTGGAAACCCATGCAATCTTATGAATTCCTTGAAAAATAGAACAATGATACATGTGGCATCTCTTGTATTCCGACACAGAATAAAGTGTGTCATATTTTAAAATTATGTCTACTACAACAAAGATGGATTCATTTACTTGTTGTGTCTTTGGAAATACTAACACAAAGTCCATGTTGATATATTCCCATGGGACAACCGTCACTAGAAATGGTGCATATAGTACAATATTTTGGCTTCTTCCTTTGCATGCTAGCATACTCTACACTATCAAATCCACTTATTCACATATGCCATTAGTTTTGGCCAATAATATTTCTCTTCAAGAAATTCCTTGGACTTGTTGATGCCAAAGTGCCCTCCTAGTCCGCCATTGTGTAACTCCCTAATCAAATTCTTTTGCATTGATCCTCTGGGGATGCATAATTGATTCCCTCTGAACATGTATCCCTCCTAGATGAAATAATCCAAGCATGGAGTTTTTTCAACACTCCATGGTTCCTTCGATGCCTTCCAAGCATCAAAAAAATCCTCATCAACTTCATAGTTATCCTTCATTGACTCTAACCCTGTCCACTGAATAATAGTCATTCACAACAATGTGACTCTTCGACTCAATGCGTTGGCTACCTTGTTAGTCTTCCCTAACTTGTGCTTCGACACCAAAGTGTACTTTTGTAATAATTCAACCCACTTAATATGCCTCTAACTCAACTTCATCTGGGTGTTCAGGTACCTCAGATCTTGATGGTTGTTAAACAAAACTAATTCCTTGGGTAGTAGATAATGCCTCCACTTCTTCAACGCATGTCCAATGGCATAAAACTATTGGCCATAAACCAAGTAATTTTTCTTGGTGTCATCTATCTTATTGATGAAGAACGCAATTGGTCAGCCTCTTAGCTTAACACAAATTCAATTCCTAACCTGCTCTCATCGTAGTAAATTTGAAATACCTTGTCAAAATATGGGAGAGATTAGATTGGACTCTCTGTCAACTTCTTCTTTAAATTATAAAATTATCATTGGGAAACTTCTACCCACTTTAACTCTCCATTTTTCATGCATGTCATTAGCGGTGCACATATTCGACTAAAATTCCTAATGAAATTTTGGTAAAAACTGACAAGTCCATGAAAACTTATTACCTCTATGGAACTCATTGGGTCAAGCAATTCCACTATTACCCTTACCTTTTATGGGTCCATCCTCAACCCTTGTCTATAAATTATGAATCCTGGGTACACAAACTCCTTCTACATGAAAAAACCATTAGAGGAAATTTCAATTTAAAATGGGCCTTCCAAAAATAATACAAATTCCATGTCATCATGTATTAGCCAATCAAAATGATTTAAAATTAAAAAAAGGGAGCACCTCTTAAACAATTTTTTAATATAAATTTGGGGATAGGTATCATAAAAATAACTACTTTTTTTGTTCGTATAATAACTATTATTTTATTAATTTTCCTTAGGAGGCCCATTTTGAGTTGAAATTTCCTCTAATGACTTCTGCAGGTTCACCAATAACTTCTCTTGGCTCAACCTCTGTAGTACTTGTCATAGATTTGACAATTGTTCTTCTTTCATCCATTTGAAAATAAAAATGTCATCGAAATACAATACATAAAATTTTCCCAAAAACATATTTAATACTTTTTTCATCATCCTCATGAACATACTAGGTGCATTATTTAGCCCAAACGACATAACCAACCACTCATACAGCCTATACTTCATCTTGAAGGTTGTCTTCCATTCATCACCTTCCCTAATATGAATCTGGTGGTATCCACTCTTCAAGTCGATCTTGGTGATGTATGTCACTCCACTCAAGATTTAGATCAATTCATCCATCCTTGGTAACAATAATCTATACTTGATGGCAATCTTATTGATGGCTATTGAATATCCTCCATTCTCCTCCCTTCTTGGGTGCTACTACAATTGGTATTAGACATTGAATCAGGATCTCTTTGATTAGTATGATGTCCAACAACCCTTGGACTTGGTTCACTTCAACATTATTCATTGGAATCATTCAATGCAACACCTTTTTTGGAAGACTCTACCCTGGAATCAAGTCAATTTGATGGGAAATACTCCTCGTTGGTGGAAACCTTGTGGGCATCTCATCAACAATTATGCCTTTAAATTCCAACAACACTTCTTCAACTTCCATGACTTTCATTGGAATATACCCCATCGATTTATCGACACTCAAACCTTTGGGAATGGGTATGAAGTAGTATTTTTTCTTCTCCTACCCCTTCAGGAACTCTTTATATGAACACATTAGCACTCCCTTTTCCTATTAACCAATCTCTTTTTCTTGACTACTCTATTCTTCAACCAAGGGAATCAATCAGAATCTTTTTCAATCTTTCTTGGTTGTATCTATGTTCCTGCAACTGTCATCTATCATGTTTCAGTAGTATTTCCATGATCATCCTAACAATAGCTGAGATGCGTCCAATGAGATCACGTCACATAACACACTCTCATGTAACTCACTGATCTTGAATTTGATCAAGCACTTTCATGTTGACGTGACATGGTGACACTTTTTCAACCACGACACTCTATAAGCATTCATATGTGGTCGACATTTCAGACCTGATTTATCGATTACTTATGATGAGTTCAAATTCTATGTGTTTCCCCCATCGATGATGGTCATACAACATCTATCCAAAATCTTCACCTTTGTTTGGAAAATGGACTTCCTATGCATTGGCTCCTTCTCCCCCTCTCGCGGTGGCTACAATAGTACTCATTGGGTTGTCAAGTTTTGACCTCCTTCTGACGTGACTTCAATGAAATATCTCTTCATAGTAGGACTAGTCTCATCATCTACTCCCCAACTTCTAGTATCCTTTCGACTTGTGATATGTAGGTTATTTAGGAACTCATATGCCTTGGTTGTGGAGCCTGATCTTCCTAATTCAGAGATGTTATTTCAGCTATGTTTGGATACCATCACCTGACGGGGGTTGCGGGAGAAGTTCCACCCCACTATATTTGTTAAGAGGGTCTAGGGTGGTCAACGATTATTATGGGAGCCCCCCTGGAGGGGGTTCAGGGGCAGCACCCCTGTAGCGAATATTTAGGAAAAATGCATTGTAAAATGTTGTAATTTTAGAGCCATGGCTTGGTCAATAATGGGTGATTTACGAGCCCATGGTTTTGGGAAGCCCATGGTATTTTCCCATGGTATTCCGTTTATAAAAGGAAGGCATTGTAATACGATTGTGTATTGTATTATATTGTAGCATTGTAAGACAATATCTATGATTATGTGAGAGAGACTACGAAAGAGTGAAGAGGAAGTGAAACAGGGTTGTTGTAGGTTGTATCCCTTCATTCTGATGGATGGTAAAATAAAAAAGGACTATAAATTTATGTGTAGACATAGCCCATATTGGGTGAACAACATTATATTTGTGTCTCTCTTCTAATGTGTTTATAATATTTGCATCTTGTTTATTGTTTATTGTTATTTATCTACGATCCTGTTTTTCTAACAATTGGTATCTGAGCCAAAAGGTCTATTTGGAGCGTAAACTCACAGGAAATAAGGGTTCCTGGTTCGAGTGGGAGAAATGATAGAAGAAAGAAAGTTTAGGATCGAGAAATTTAATGTCCAAAGCTACCAGTTATGGAAGATGAAAATGGAGGACTATCTGTACTCGAAGGATATATAACGACCATTGGGCATAAAAACAAAAAAAACCAGCGACTATGAAGTACGAAGAATGGGAGGTTCTTGACAGAAAGGAACTTGGAACAATATGGTTGTTCCTGGATTCATCGATGGCTTTCAATATTTTGAAAGAAAAGACAAAGGAGGGTGTGATGAGCACATTGGATAAGCTCTATGAAGAACCCTTGGCTTCCAACAAGGTATTTTTATTGAAGCGTTTATTTAATATGAAGATGTCAGAAGGTGGATTTTGCTGACCATTTAAATGAGTTTAATACGATTACTAGTCATCTAAGTTATGTAAAAGTGAACTTCGATGATGAGGTTAGGTCTCTTCTAATTTTGTGCTCATTTCCAGAAATATGGAATCGCTTGGTCATAGTTGTAAGTAAATATGTCCCTAGTTCGAACATTCTTAAATTTGATGATGTTGTTGGTGTTATTCTTAGCGAGGAAATGAGAAGAAAAAGCACAGGTGAGACATCATGTAATGCATTGGCCATGGATAGCATGGGAAGACAAAGGGAGATATGAAGGATCCTAATTAATTGAAATAAGTCTAAAAAGGGAAGATCCAAGTCCAAATTTGGAAAGAAAGAGTGTTGGAACTGTGGTAAGAGAGGACATCTAAATAAAGACTGCATAGCTCTAAAGAACAAAGGAGAAGGGAAACATGAGACTACTCAGGAAGAAAATGTAGCATGTGATGTGTTACAAGATGCTTTGATTCTTTCATTAGATAATACTATTGATTACTAGGTAGTAGATTTAGGGGCTTCATGTCATGCTACACCCCATAGGAAATTCTTTCATGAATATGTTCCAGGTGATTTTGGACATGTTTTAATGGGGGATGATGAACCATGTAAAATTGTTGGAATGGGTAAGGTACGGATTAAGTTAAATAATGGAAATGAATGGATTCTAAAATATGTAAGGAATATTCCTGCAATAAAAATAAATATGATCTTAACAGGGAATTTGAGAGATAGCAGTTGTTTGTCTATGTTTGGAAAAACTTGGTGGAAAATCACTAAAGGAGAACTGGTAATAGAAAAAGGAGATATGATAGGTACGTTGTATTTATGTCCTTGTAATACTAATTATTCTATCTCTGTAGCTTCTGCAGAAACATGTGCAGTGTTGTGGAATCATAGGATTGGCCACATGAGTGACAAGGGGATGTAGATTCGTCACTCAAGGAAATTGATTCCATATATGAAGTAGGTAAGTTTGGAATTTTGTGAGAACTGTGTTTATGGAAAACATAAGAGAGTTATATTTCTTAGGGTTGGCAAACAGAAGAAGAGTGAAAAGTTAGAGCTTGTGCATATAGATGTATGGGGACTAGATCAGGTACAATATCTTGGTGTCTCTTGTTATTATGTTACTTTTATTGATGATGCAACTAGAAAAACTTGGGCTTATTGCATTAGACATAAATATGATGTGTTTGCTACTTTTAAGAAGTGGAAAGATCTAGTTGATAATGAGACAGGAAAAAGCTTGAAATGTCACAAATCTATAATGGAGGTGAATACTCTAGTAAGAGTTCTATAGTTACTGCTCATACCATGGGATCTGTAGAGAGAAGACAATCTAAGGAACACCAAAAGAAAATGGTGTGTCAGAAAGGATGAACAGAACTATCATGGAGTGTGCAAGGTGTATGAGATTGCATGTAAGGTTCAACTTTACAGTTTTGGGTTGGTGTTGTCAATATTGTTATTTATTTAATAAACAGAGGGCCTTCAAGTGCTTTGGATTGTGGGATTCCATATAAGGCATGGACATGTAAGAAGGTAAACTACTAATTTCTCATAAATTTTGGTTGAGAATCATTTTTCCATATTGATAAAGAAAATAGAACAAAGATCGAGGATAAATCCAAGAAATGTACCTTTATTGGATACGGGGTAGATAATTTTGGTTATCGATTATGGGATTATGAAAATCACAAAATCATTAGGAGAAAAGATGTAGTATTTAATGAAAAGGTTGTGTATGAATATCAGTTGCAAAGAAATAAAGAGGAAAAGTAAAACACAGAGTACACAGTGCTTGATGAAATCAAAGAAAATGAAGTTCCAAAGGCACCAAAAAATCAATAGCAACAACAAGTACCTCAAACTCCTACAAATGTAAGAATATCTACCTAGTTAAGTAGACCCCCTAAACGATTCTCTCCTTCATTGTATTATGTATTGATAAATGATTCTGGTGAACCAAAATGTTATGAAGAGGAAATGCAGGTGGAAACTAAAAAGAAGTGGGAGCAATGAATGAACGAGGAGATGGAATCATTGGTAAGAAACCAGACATGGTATTTGGTTAAGTTTCCTGCAGGAAAAAGAGCATTGTAGAATATATGGGTTTACAGGTTGAAGGAAGAAGATGGAGGCAAGAAGAAGTACAAGGATATACTTGTTTTATAGGGGTTTGCACAAAACAAAGGTATAGAATTTGATGAAATATTTTATCTTGTTAAAATAGCTTCAATAAGGACTATTTTAAGTCTAGTGGTAGAAGAAGATATGCATCTTGAATAGTTAGATGTGATAACAACCTTTCTCCATGGGTATTTGGAGGAATAGATTTATATGCAACAACCACAAGGGTATAAGTTCAAATGGAAGGATAATTTGGTTTGCATGTTGAAGAAGATATTATATGGTCTGAAGAAAGCTCCAGGGAGTGGTATTTAAAATTTGATAATTTTATGATAGGACATGGTTATAGTAGATTCCATTATGACCACTGTGTTTATTTCAAGAGGATAGATAATGGAAGATATATTATCTTGTTATTGTATGTGGATGACATGCTTGTTGCAGGGTCTAACATGCAGGATATAAATGTGTTCAAAAGGAAACTAGCTAAATCATTTGTGATGAAGGATTTGGGTGTTGCAAAGAAAATCCTTGGTATTAGAATAACAAGAGACAAGAAAATTGACAAATTGACATTGTCTCAAGGTGAGTACATAGAAAAAGTGTTGGAGAGGTTTAGAATGAATAATGTAAAACTAGTTAGTACACCTTTGGACATCCATTTCAAACTAAGTAAGGATATGTGTCCCAAGACACACGAAGAGATAAAATACATGTCTAAGATTCCCTATTCATCATCAATTTGTAGCTTGATGTACACCATGGTGTGCACAAGACTAGATATTGCACATGTAGTGGGAGTTGTGAGTAGGTATATGAAAAATCTAGGTTAATAACATTGGAAGGAAGTACAATGGATTCTAAGGTATTTGAGAGTTACCACTTCCCATGTATTATGTTTTGGAGGTTCATAGACTATTCTATAGGGATATGTTGATGCAAATATGGAAGGTGATAAAGACGACATGAGGAGAGCCAAAGGGTATGTTTTTACTGTAGGTGGAACAACAATAAGTTGGATTTCAAAAATGAAAAAGGTTGTTGCACTTTTAACAATGAAAGTAGAGTATGTTTATACTACAAAGTCTAGTAAAGTGATGATTTGGTTGTAGAGGTCCATGGAGGATTTGGGTAAGAAGAAGGAGAATAGTAAGTTGTACAGTGACAGCCATAGTCCCATTCATATTGAAAAGAACTCAGCCTTCCATTTGAATACTAAACATATACAACTCAAGTACCATTTCATAAGATCTATTATAGAGAAGAAATATTAAAGTTTGAAAAGATACATACTAGCCAGAATCCTACAGACATGTTGACAAAGGTAGTAACCATAGAGAAACTGAGTTCCTACTCAATTTTGTTGTCCTTCAAGCATGACAGTAAAGATGAAAAATTTGTCAGGTCCAAGGTTCAGAGCATAGTCCAGCAAGTGCAACAACGGTGGAGTTGTTGTGATCAGTATCCAAGTGGGATATTTTTGGTTATGGAGCCTGATCTTCCTGATTTAGAGATGCTATTTTAGTCGTGTTTGAATCCCATCACCTAAAAAGGGTGTTTGGGTGAGTTCCCCCCCACTGTAGTTTTTATGGGAGTCCACGGGGGGTGACGACTATTTTGGGAGCCCCCCTTAACAAGGGTTCAGGGGAAGTGCCCCTGTATTGAAAATTTAGGGAAAATGTCTTGTAAAATGTTGTAATTTCAGAGTCATTACTTGGCCAATAATTGGTGATTTACGGGCCCATGGTTTTCGGAATCCCATGGAATTTTCCCATGGTATTACCTTTATAAAAGGAATCAATTGTAATATGAATATGTACTGAATTGTATTGTATCATTGTAAAACAATCTCTGTAATAATGTGAGAGAGACTATGAGAGAGTGAAGAGGAAGTGCAACAAGGTTGTTGTAGGTTGGATCCCTGCATTTTGTTGGATGGTATAGTAAAAATGAATTGGCAATTTCTGTGTGGACGTAGCCCATCTTGGGTGAGCCACATTATATATGTGTCTCTCTTTTAATACAGTTATAATATTTGCATCTTATTTATTGTTATTTCTCTATGATCCTATTTTTTCTAATAGGTTATCTAGGAAATCATATGCCTTGTGTTCTGATTCTCAACACTTGTAGCAGATGATCTTTGGTTGGTCTTCACATCTTCCTTGAAATATTCCTCTATGACCATATGTTCCTCGAATTTTATATTTCTCACCTCCTCATTGGTATTCAGGTGCGCTATCTCTGGTCATGCCCATATTCTCATCATTCCTCGTGAACGTATTTCTTTTGTTGCGCATTGGTCTGACCTTTAGTGGTTGCGAAATTCTGAATTCAAGTTGTCAGATTCCCTTTGCTCGTTGAAGTCTTCCTGAATAGTTTCTCTTCTTCCTTTAGAGCTAGCTTATAGGCCTCTCTAATTTTAATAAACCTTGATAGGCTCAACTCATCCTAAATAGCATACTTCATGTCGTTCACATGTCTCGTGAGTTTCCCTTCCCTTTGTCTATATGTCCTGACCTAATAGATAGTTGATATTTTTTTCAATGATTTCTTTAACAGTTGTAACATCCTTGACCCTCCGACCGACGAAGAGGATGCTACCATGGCGTTAACCATCCGGGCCACCAGCCCCATGAACATGCGCATTCATAAAATGCAGAAATGCCGAAACAAAATGCTTTGAACTAGAACATGCATAGATGATCATTTATCATACAGCGGAAGCAAACATATGTTCATACAAGCATTCAACATGATCACCATATTCATTAACAGTAAAATGATTGCAGGAGTAGAATAGACAAGATTACTTATCTTATGAAGAACTCATTTCGCAACCAGCTATGTCACTGCAATGTTCCACCCAACCATAGGCTAGCGTGCTCCTTAATCTCTCAGGAACACTGCCACCCCCAAGCTGGGCATGATTATCCAAGGAATAAGGAAAAAGCAGGCTTACACATAGCCAAGGATACGCACAACACAGCCAAGCCAACACAGTTGGGTTTATCAGGCCATCAACAAGACAGCCAAGCCAACATGGTCAGGTTTATTAGGCCATCCAGGAGTTGGGAAAGGATAAATACTAAGCTGGTGAGCTCATTACAGAGCTAGGGACACCCACACTAGAACTAGCCTAACTTCTAAGACACCCACACACACCCAACACAAGGAATCAGTCCCTTCTCTGCTACATAGTCCCTCAGGCCTTGACTTCCCTTCCAGTGCTATTCAGGGGTTGTGGAGAAGAAAGCCAGCCCTCTAGCTCTACTTGTGTGGTTTCCAAACACACTAGGTTTATCAAGAAACCCAAGCCCCCATCCTTTCTCCCAACATAGTCCGAAGACCAACCATTGCATGCATGCAATCATTCAACAGTTACAGCTTAAACAGGGAAAATGACTCCTAAGTTGTTCTTGGCCCTATTGTGGCCAAAATGACTCCCAAGTGAGTTAGGGCAGTCCCAAAACATATCAGTAAACAAAACTCACAACATGGGGAAAACAACAATCCGTCCTGGACAACTAAGTCACCGAGAAAACTTACACAGACCACACTGGGGAAGAAAATACAGTCTCCCAACTTGTGCGTGAGGGAAACTTGCACCAGACCCCAAAATACAGAGGGAAAAACATATGCATGAGCCACGAATTGGTAAGGAAAACTTACACACAGTCCCTAAGCGTAAAAATGGCTCTCCACAGGAAACATCGTGGGTGATAGTGACCAAACGGCCCCTAGCTTGCTGTGTGAGTAAACAACAACGTAGAACCCAGTGCGTGAGAGAAGATTCACACCAAATCCCAAATACGGATTGAAACACACTCGAATTCCTCTGTGTGGAAAATGTGAATGACAGTGGAGACGACTCCTCCCTCCTGGTTGTGTGAGACCAAATAGGAAAGAAGTCTGTGTGTGAGAAAATGAACAGACAATGGTCCCTGCGTGAGGACAAATAGCTCCGCCTATGCATGAGGATGAACAGACAATAGAGAGGATGCGTGAGTGTTTCCGTACCGTTGTGGAGAGAGAGTGGAATGAGGGGCATAGAACTTCTCTGCCCATCATGAGGTTCATTTCTAGTGGAGTGTGTGGGTGGGCAAGGACTGACAATCTTGCCACCCCCCCTCCCAAACAATAACTGCCTCAACTACTCAGCAGACCATTTAATGGTGGTGGTTGGGTAAAACAAGGAAATATGGGAAAATCAAAACAGGGTGGTGACACATGGATTTTCTCTCATGGCTCAAGGTTTGACATCCCCCCCCTCATCCTTGTGAGAATCATGCCCCTTCTCAATTTAGTTTCCGCGAACATAGCTGGTTGGGTTATTTAATTAAAGATGCATATTTACACGATGCTGCAAGTAATATGTGTCGTATATCACAATATACCATCGGCAACATTTTCAATTGCCAAACATAACACAGACAAATCGATGGTGGGGATTTTTCCTTTAGCTCTGCACCATGATTAATTACAATATATACATAATGTACATTTAATGCAACGGGGTCAAAACTGGGGTGTTACAACAGTCAACTCCTTCTGTTGCAAGTTCTGCAGTTTTTTTAACATAGATATCATGTAGTTTGTGGGAAGGAACTTATCCTTCATCTTGGCCACCATTTTGTCCCAACTCTTCTCCTTATCTTTTCCTTTATTTAATTTGTAATATTGATATTTTCCCACCATAATGAGGCATGAAATTTCAACTTCATACAAGTAGCTTACCCTTTTAGATTATTCTATCATCTCAATAACAAAGTATTTTTCCATTTCTCTAACCGAGTCTATTAACTCTTTAGGGTTTAGTCTCTCTAAGTAAGTAGATACCTCCATCTTAGAATTTCCCTTTATTCCAAACAATACCTTCAATAGTTTTCCCTTTGGGTCCTCTTCCTCATCTACATTAGGTGCGTTTGCTTCCTCCTCAACCTCTTTATCATTATTGTAAAGGGTTTCTATCTCCAATCCTCTCTTCTGGGATTCCTTTATTATTTATAGTTCACTTTTTAGACTCCTCATGGTTTGAACACACTCTTCAATAATTTCACGGTCAATAGTGACCGCAATTCCTCCTTCCTCAAACATTAATCCTTCTTTGAGCCATATCTTCTACTTATATGACTAAATCACCAATCCCCAATCTCCCTTGGATTCAGTACGTCCTCTACAAATATACCCAACTGCAGCTAGAGTTTCTCCCCATGTCTAATCGCAACTAGAATTCTACATGGGAAAAATTCCTGCTCTGATACCAACTGACACAAAAAATACCTAAGAAGTTTGTATATCAGTGTACACAATGGAAGCGAGAGTAGCCACACACATATATGTTTCCAAGAATTATGGATTTCAATTAAATAAACAAAATATTTACAAGAGGAAATTATAACATGAGACTATGCTCTATTAAGTCAGTATGAACATCGATGTTTTATACAACATTTAAGAACACTTAGGCGTGAGATAATTCCATGCCCTCAACATAGTTATACTTCAACTCTTAAAATAGGTAACAGGGACAAAGATGCGTACCCTCTTCTTGAATATAAATTGATATTTATAGCTACTCGTGGGATCCAAGTCCCACTCATATATTCCTCTAGAAGATTCACTTGCTTCTAGGCACCATTATCTATATTAAAAATCTCTATGCACCTCCTTTCAGTAGGTTTCTCCATCTGGCCTTCTACAACAACCTCCATAACTTCTCTGCAACTCTTACATGTACTCCAATGCCTCCACTCCTCGGGATCCTGAAATCCTATCGGTTGTTTTATTCTTCATCATTGATTTAACTTGCAAATTTATTTTTCATTTGGTTGGCATCATCTTTGACCTCTTGTTTCTCCTCTCTCCAGCTCGAGTGATTGAGCTTCTACCCATTTTCTTCTATCTTCCATCGTTTTTCGTCAACCATAGCTGGTCAGAATTATTCACAACTCTTTCTCAATCCCCTATCAAATCTCACCCATTCATTCAAAGGTCATCGATTGTCCTCCAAGTGACTCTAGTCAATCAACTTTAACCTGTCTCCTTTGGCTTGGATGCCCCTACATCATACAAGGACGGGGAGGGGGGTGCTACTTTATATAGGAATTGAGTA
>LPNX010036608.1:80159-138000 GCA_001517045.1 Pseudotsuga menziesii
TTAGATAAGCATTATCTCAAATTCAAATGACTATCTTGATCATTAATTATTAATCAGTTTTGGGAAATTGAAATTAACTGTGTGTTTACAGATTAGATTTCATTTCTATTATAGCAGAATGGCTTTTTGTTGTGATTTAAATATGTTTGTTTTGATCACTCTCCAGTTTTTCTGTTATTGATTAATAATTAATATAGTCTTAAATTTGCTCTCAGCTGAGATAGGGTTAAATAGGATAGATAGATTAATTAGTTTTAAATTTTATTTTTAAAGTTTAATTAGCACTGATAAATCATTCTGCATACTTTACATAAGTTTTCATATTTAGAAAACTTCCCAAAAATCGAAGTCTTTCCTTAAGAAAGCAACCTTAGGATATTTTAAGTAATTAGGTAGGATAAATATTAGAATAGGTTACATTTTGCTGGTTTTAAAGTTCTCCTTAAGAGACAAACTAGCTGGTAGCAGGACCATAACCTGCGAGGTTTTGTTAATCCAAACACACCGGACGCTGCTTCAAGCTGATTGTGTGGACAAAACCTCCTTATTGGCTCTGATTCATAAATTCAGGCCAACAGTACATTACAGTCCTCCCCACCCAAGATTGCTTGTCCTCAAGAAATTTCAGATTTGGATTCTGTAAAATCTTCTCCTCATCCCATGTGGCATCTTTACTTGGTAGATCCTTCCGTTGTACTAAGTATTCTTTGATAGTTCTGCTTCTTAATCTCCTTTCCCTAGTCTTCAGAATATTTTTCGGAACAAGTGTGAGCTTACCTTCATCATCCAAAGGAGGAATTATTTCTGAAGTGACAATTTTTTGACCAAGATTTTTTTTTGAGACAAGAAACATGGAATAAATTATGGATTTTACTCCCTTTTGGAAGTTCCAATTCATATACTACTTCCCCAATCTTCCGAACTACCTTGTATTGTCCATAATATCTTGGTTTTAGCTTTTTGGCCCCATTATTTTTTAGACATGTTTGTTTGTATGGATGAAACATCAAATATACTAAATCATTAACTTGAAAGGTCCTTTTTTCTCTATGTCTATCTGCATATTGTTTTATTTTTATTTTGGGCAACTTGTAAATTGTCTTTCAAAAGCTTTAAAATTTGTTGGATCTCTTCCACCCAATATTTAGCTTTTGGAGCTCTACTATCACCAAATACCATCTCAAAAAAGGTAAGTGCATCATAACCATATAATTCTTTGAAAGGAGAAATCCCTATTGACATATGAAAAGTGGAGTTGTAGCAAAACTCACCCTAGTGTAACCATTTTTCCCATGCTTTTTGCTTCTCTCCCACATAGTTTCTTAGGTACCCTTCCAACCATTGGTTCACCCTCTCTGTGTGTCCATCAGTTTGTGGATGATAGTGGGTACTTGGATTCAACTGATTTCCCACCAATCTAAAAATTTCTTTCCAAAAAGCACCCATGAATCTACTATCTCTATCACTTACAATGCTCCTAGGGAGCCCACGCAATCTGAAGATTTCTTTAAAACAAATATCAGCCACTTGTGCAGCACCAAAATAGGATGTAACATAAAATAAATTATCAGATTTCTTCAATCTATCCACTACCACATATATGCAATCCTTGCCCAAATATTTGGGCAACCCGATGATGAAATCCATTGAGATACTGTCCCATTTTTGCTCTGGAATGGGAAATGGTTGCAATAAACCAGCTGGGAATGTAAGTTCTGATTTGTTTTGCTAAGATACCTTAAATTCATTCACATATTTCTTAACATCTTCCTTCATCCCCTTTCAAAATAATCTTTTCCTCAATTGCCTATAAGTTTTGAAGATCACCGGATGGCCAGCTAGTGGGGAATCATGTGCTTCTTGCAAAATTTTGTACTTGAGATTTGAATCTGGAACCAAATAAATTATTCCCTTATAATATATCAGAACATTCACAATCCTATATTTATCACCCCCCTTTATTCCATCTAACACATCACAAGAAATTTATCTTTGGCATATTCAACTAGTAACATGTTTTTCCAATCTTTAGCAATGTTCATGAGAGAAAAAGAAGGTCTTGGAGACAATGCATCGGCTACAATGTTATTCTTCCATTTCACATATTCAATATCAAAATAATAAGCTTGAATCTCTCTTACCTACTTTTGTTTCCTTTCATTTAGATCCTTTTGGGTGAGGAAGTGCCCTAGACTATTGTGATCATTTTTCACCACAAACTTGTTTCCTACCAAGTATTGTTGAAACTTCTCCATTGCATGCATGATGGAAAACATTTCTTTGTCATATATGTAGTAGATTTTTTCATGGGTCTGTAACTTTCTTCTCATAAAGGCTATAGGGTGTTGGCCTTGCTTTAGGATAACCCCTATTCCTCCACCTTAAGCATTACATTGAACAAAAAAAGGCTGAGAAAAATTAGGTAATGCAAGTATGGGACAACTACTCATTACCTCTTTCATTTTTTGGAAGGCCTTTTCATTCTCTTCATCCCACTTGAAAGAATATGTATTAGTCAAATAACTGAGTGGAGAAGCCAACTTGGAGAACCCTTTCACAAACTTTCTATAATAGGTCCATATTCCAATGAAGCCTCTTAATTCGGTGATGGCCATTCTCAGATAGACCTGATTTTTTCCATATGTACTTTCACTCCTTTCCCAATAATGTTTACAATATAAAATAGTTGCTTCATCCCAAATTCACATTTATACATCTTAGCAAACAAGGACTGTTCTTGCGAAGTTCTCAACACAATCTCGAGATGATGCAAGTAGTCTTCCCAAGTTTGATTGTAAATGAGAATATCATCAAATAAGATCAAAACAAACCTTCTAATATGCTTGCAAAATATTCTATTCACGCATTCTTAAAAATTTAGCTGTAGCATTGGTTAATTCAAATGGCATAACAAGAAACTCAAAGTGACCATAATGACATCGAAAAGCAGTCTTTCGCACATCTTCTTCCTTCATTTGAATTTGGTGATAACCTGATCTAAGGTTAATTTTGGATAAATATTTGGCTCCAAATAGCTCATCCATGAGCTAATAAATCCTAGGAATATGATACCTATTCTTTATGGTATTCTTGTTCAAATCTATAAAATATATACACATCCCCAAGGTTCCATCCTTTTTCTACTGAAGAAGCATAAGGGCTAGAGCTTAGTCTAATGAGTTCCAACTCTGAGAGTTCTTCGATGGCCTTATCAATATCATATATGAATTTATTGGGATGTCTATAAGGTGGTATCTGAATGGGCAGAGTGCCCTCATCCAAAACAATGTTGTTCTCAACCCCTCTATCAGGTGGTCTACCATGTGGAAGATCTCTAAAAAAGTTTTCATACTTTTTCAATAGTTTATCTATCTACTTTAGGTTTTCAAAAACCTTTATGTTTGTCTTGGGAGATATGATATGAAATTAATCATCCCAATATATGTCCCCATGCCTCAATATAGATCTCATATTATTGCAAGTCGCTACTTGATTTGGGTAAGTGTGATGATGCCCTCTCACAACCCTTAGTACACCTTTTGAATCTTGAAATTTCATCTCAGGAATTTGATAATTTACTGAATTATTCCCTATATAATACAACCATTTCACTCCCAAAACCACATTAGTATCAGCAACATAAACCACGTAAAAACTATCAACGAAATTATAGTTACCTACGGTGATTTGCAGCTTTGGAACCCATGTTTTGCACTGCATTGTGTTGTGACCGGGAATGACAACTGTGAATCCATTGAATGGTTTGGTAGGTATATTCATTTTATCCACCATATATGCATCAATGAATTTATGTGTGGCTCCTCCATCTACCAAAACTGAATCTATTTTTCCTAATACCACACCCTTGCATCGAATAGTGTGATAGTGAGGCACTGCTGAAAGTACTGCCATTCTTGCTTTGTCCAATGAAGGCTGATTTTCTTCTTGTCTTTCTTATTCAGATGTTGTATCATATGATTCCTATTGATATGAATTGTGTCCTTCTTCATCCATACCCCATTCATACTCATAATTATCAGAAAATACTTCTATGTATTGAGATTTTCCCTTAGTGCATTTATGCCCCGGTGTCCATGGTTGAAAGCATGTGAAGCACAATTTTTTTCTTTGAAGTTCATCCCTATTTGGTACTTATTTCTTATTATTTTCAATTGAATCTATTTTCAAAGGTTTATTATTAGGTGAATATCTTTTCCAAGGTTTCTTTTCAAATTTTAAGTTAGGCTTGGGAGGAAATCTTGTTCTAGGAAGCACATTTGGAGATCTATAGTCAAGCTCATTACATCTTTTAATGTAGTGGGATTGTGGGATTTGAAAAAATATTTTTAGGGTTCAACCAAAACTTCCGTGAACAGTGATACTAACCTTTTCATAGACACATAATTCACCTTGACTGATAATTTTTGAAATTCCATCATATAATCAGTAGGGGTCCCGACTTGCTTCAATTGGGATAGTTCTTTGAAAGACAATTCATGATCTTTTTGCTCAAGTCTCTCTAGTACCCTGTCAATAAATTGTCCATATCTTTTAACCTGATCATGACCCAAATTTTTGAACCACCATTTGTTGGAATCTCCTTCCAAATGCAATATGGCCATTTTTAAGGCATATTCTTCCACCATTGGATTCAGCTGAAAATACACATCTAATTTTTGCACCCAAGTGTTGGCAGAACTTTGAGAGGAACCATCAAAAGTAGGGAGTTGCACTTTACTAATGGCACAATTTAAGTATTTGTTTTTGTATAGATACTTATTATCTTCCTTTGTTTTGAGTTTTTTTGTAGCAAGAAAGTACTTATCAATGGTACACTTTTTTTACAATCTTCATCCAATTTATCCCATTCTTTTTCCATTGTATAAAGTTTAAGTTAAATGTTAGGATATTATTTTGGTACAAGATATTTAGGTGTAGTAGGAATTTGTGTGCTATTAAATTCATGGGGTCTATTATGGGGTCCTGATCTTGAGAAAATATGCTCACCCATTGTCTTCTTTTCTTCTGATTGTGAACTACTATTATCTCCTGTTACTCCTAATTTGCGTCCAAATTGGCTAACCAACAATTCGAATCCTTTCATAATCTGGTGGTTAATGTTATTGGTTATTTAATAAAATAGAGGTTTCATGAGTTTAATATATTCCACCTTATCATGATCAGTGTATCCCTTCCCCTCGTTAGTCATATTTTCAGTAGAATGTACCTCTTCTTCTACTACTTCTTCTTCTTCAACAAAATCACCTTCAACTTCAGGTTCTAAGGGTGGTGAATGATTGATTTGAATAATTTTTAAGACAATAAGGTGCCAATACCATTCTATAATACCAATTTTAATGTCCCTTTTTCAAAATTTTATTACAATGACCAATTTTTCATTTTTTTCCCTCTTTCGACCTATGACTAGTTTTGATGTCTAGGTCTCCAAATTGTCCCAAATGCTCCCAAATATTCTCAGAGGGTGTATGAATGATATTAATACTTGAATATTATGTTTAGGGATGATTTATGAACCTCAAATTACTTCTTAAAACTTTTTTTATATTCTGATCAAAGTAGGAGTCTTTACTAGCAAATTGGGGTTCCAATCCCCCCTGGGTAAATCATGGAAATGGATTCTCAAATGCTCCAAAACCCACTCGAATTTATGAAAAGAGGTAGAGGATGTGTAAGGGAAATTTTTAAGGTCTCATATTCATCATGGTTTATTTTATATAGGCTGTTATGACCCTCTCCCAATCAGCTACAAAATCATTATTTCAACCCTTGGGAAAATAACACCAAATCTTCTCCAAATGCAATTAAACTAAGTAAAATGGATTCAAATGCTTAAGTACTGAACATGAAACTTGTAATAAAAATTAATTACATTCCATTCATCATAAATATACCATATATACATTCTTCCATTCTAAATAATCAACATTACCATGGCATACAACAATATAATGGGGAAATGGTCACTGTTTGCTTATTAAAATTCATTTTGACATACAACCCTTGGGTATTTAGAAATGAGACTTTATGAGAATGAAGAAAATATAATATTGAAATTATTAAAACCATACATATACCAGGATAATCTCTTGCAAATATTACAATATCTCACCCAAAGCGCAATCCCTCCATGAGCAAGAATATGCAATAAAAATTGGAAAGGGTTGAGAGAAAGCGCTGCAATAAAAGAAACCACGAGCTGCACTGTATATTACACCTGAAAATAAAAATCCATTAAATATCCAAGAAATACCTGAGTGGCCTCTCCAAACACCAACTTGGATGGGAATCTTTCACCCTCGAAATTGGCTAAGGCAAGAAAACTAGTCATCCACTAGCTCTCACAATTCATAAATGACAATTTCTCAAATGAAAAAAAGGCTCCTCTCTTGGTTGATACTTGTATCTTATAAACATACTTAGCATTCTAATGTTACCAATCCATCCCCAAACTCAAGCCAATTTGAATTAGGGTGTGTTCTCAAGCTTTTCCATGTGTCTTCCCTTGCTTAGCCTTCCATCTTCCCCCAAATTTGAGTAGGATCCCATTAAGCTTCCCCAACTCACATGAGCGCCCCCTTGGATGATTTGTTTCAACATGCCATGTCAGATATTTCATATGTTAGCCTTCCGATCTTATTTGTGTCATAGGTTTCATAGCATCTTCATCATTATTGTCGTAGAGCTAGGGAATCTAGTCCAAGTGTCTCACTAGCTCCAAAATGACTCTTCCTCTCCTATGTAAGTTGCATTTCCTCCAAAGTTTGACCTATGATGCATATGGACAAGTGTATTAGACTTATAAATCATCCAAGAACCTTTAGGTTTCCCATGGATTCAAAATTGCAAGAGGAAGATACCATGTGGCACAAAATTTCTAACTTGTGTGGGCCCCATAGTCTCCATGTGTCTCCATGATCCATTGCCACTTCAATTTTATCTTGTATTTATTTAATAAGATCCATTATTAAATATTTATACCATTCTAATGTCTAAACATCATTTATTAGCTCCCTTATTAAAATTACAAATATATCCATCCAACATAGGGAACTAGTAGGATTGATGGAATTGTCGTGCTATGCAATTATTTGAATGGGGATATTACACTTCTGTAATGATATTTAAACATTGATAAAATAGAAAAACATAGCATTTATATGTACCCTCTTTTTATAAAAATAATAGAACAAAATGAGTGTTAGAGCTATAATCCACCTTATTAAGATGGTTATATACCTTAGGCACATTTCATTTGCATCCATGCAGTGATTCTATGGTTTAGACTTAGAGAAATTGATCATTTACTTATAGTTGAGGCGAACCTGGTTGATCATTATGCATAGTTGAGTCACTCTAGGTTGATAATACTGAAAAACCAGGCACCCACATTGATTACAGTCCACTAGCATGTGCTCCTGATCCCCAATTTCAAGGATTTTGTTTGACTTGAGATGCTAGTTCATGTTTTAGGTGGTTTTTTACCTTCCTTGGGCATTTATTTCCCTCCTAGAGCCACTCCCACACACCCATGTGCTCACCCACACCTATAATACCTCCATTTATGTTCCAGCATGCCTTTACCATGTTCACACATGCATTTGTGACCGTTTGTATGATTAGGAAGCTCATTGGTCCACCTAGGAAGGTTTGAGGGTAAAATCTTGAGCTGACACTTGTATGCATCCAGATGGCCTTCAAGGCCTCACGATTTTTCCCTATTGTGATATACACCTGATTTAGACATATTTACATATTGGACAGCCATAATAATATTTTTTATCCACCTCATGTGTGTATTCATTTTTCACTCTTTCGGTATTTTGTGCATGTTTTGTAAAAAATATCGAATTGTGAGAGTTTCTTTGGATCCTAGATATAGTTGTGAATCAATTCTCACATGGTATCAAACCTCTTTGGAGTTGAAAATTAAATCAATAGTGTTTGATTTGTTGTTAGAGGGATTCTCCAGATAGATTCTAGCATTTTTCATTACAGGCACATTCAACAATTTGTCACCAAGAGTGCAAGCAGAAATGGAGCAGACCCATGTTTTTTTTACCTCATTCAACTATTTTGAATGGAAGGCTGAAATGGTGATTTAGATGAGGTGAAAAGGCCTATACAGGGTCACCATGAGGACAGAGTTCAAACCAAACTCCATTGTTGAGAAATCAAAGTTCTTCAACAGGATTGATGAAGCGTTTGGAATGCTTTGTCTCGGCATTTCGAGAGACTTACTCTTCCATGTAGATAGTCTAGCTACTCCCAACAAAGTATGGCTCAAACTTGAGGATTTGTTTGGGAAGACTGATGAGATGAAAGGTCACTAGCTCAAAAATGAGCTCATCTCCTTGAGTCCATCTCATTTTGAGACAATCCTGAATTTCTTCACCAAGTTCAAGTCGTTGGTGCTTCAGAATCGAGAAATGTGGCATAGAGAAGAAGGATGAACAACTCATATTGTCCATAGTTTTGAAACTAGGGCTAGAGTACTTTGTTCTTGTAAGAACATTTTACTATAGCAAGCTCACATCTTGAAACTGGCAAATGCCATCACTAGCTAACTTCATGGAGTCACTGACTCAAGAGAAAGATAAGCTAGTGCAGATGGGTACCATCAAATATAGTAAAGATCAAACTATTGTTGTAGGGGTTTCGAATCCATCCAAAGGAAAGAATAAATCTGAGGATTTGAGGAAGTGAGACAAGAAGAAGCAAGAAAGACCCAAATCTTCATATGGGGGTTCTAATCCTTGCAAGGGAAAGGAAAAGAAGAAGAAAGAGAAGACCAAATGCACCAACTGTGACAAAGGGTGGCATCTAGAGAGTGCATGTATGAATAATACCATAGACATGATGGCGCTGCTACTAGATAAGAACAACATACCAGTGCTTGAGGGCATAAGGAAGAAGGATGGAGGTTCAGGCTTAGACAACAAGGAGAGGTGCCATGCATTGGTTGTTGGTTCTTCAGAGTCTTCTTCCTTCATCATTGATTCGGGTGCTTCAAGGCATACGGCCTCTGTAAAAGTTTTCTTCTCATCCATGTATTCTGATAGTGGACCAACTGTTTGAATGGGTGATGATTTAGAGATCCACGCCAAAGGGATTGACAGGATCGATCTTGGAGATGGGTATTTTAACAATGTTTTGTTTGTACCAGACTTGGTAGTGAACCTACTCTCAGTGTACCAAATGAATCATGCTGGTGAAGTCAAGAGATAACATTTACTCTAGACACAATGGAGATATCTGAAATCTCTACCAACAAGGTGATGGCATTGGGGTTTGCTAATCATCAAGATAGAATGTATAAGTTCTCTCATTTCCTTCCCTACTCCAGAGGGAATGTGCTCTTGACTCATGCCAATGAGATAAGAAATCTATGGAATGAGAGGTTTGGCCATATAACTAAAGATACCTCCAGGAATTGAGCAAAGAAGGCATGGTGGAAAGGATTCCTTCTATCAAGATATCCAATGGCCCATGCATTGGATGTGTGGTGGGAAAGCATCCATAGTGCAACTATGAGAAAGGGAAAGCAAGGAGAGCTACTCAAGTTATTGATTTGGTGCATTCATATCTTATTGGGCCTCTTCCCAAACTCTCATATGGAGGATCAAGGTATGTGTTGACCTTCATAGATGATTTCTCAAGGTTTTGTTGGGTTTACTTTCTCAAACTCAAATACAAAGTCTTTAAGACTCTCAAGGTTTGGAAAGCCCTAGTTGAGAATTAATGTTGGAACAAGATCAAAGTCCTTAGGACTGATAATGGAAACGAGTATGTGAAGAAGAGTTTGTTGTAGCTCTGTGAAGAATGTGGCATCCAAATGCAACATTTGGTCCCCTACACACCACAACAAAATGGTGTGGCAGAGCGCAAAAATAGGGCTTTCAAGGAGATGGCTACCTGCATGATTGAAGCAAAGGATTTGAATCCTAATCTATGGGTTGAAGCCATAAATTGTGCTTCATACATATGAAACATATATCCTCACAAATCAATGGATGGAAAAACACCATATGAGGCTTGGTGTGGTCACAAGCCAAATATTTCTCATTTCAGGATTTTTGGTTCAAGGGCTTGGGCTAGGAATCCTCTAGAGAAGAGAAAGGAATTGCAGCCTCAAAGAAAGGGGTGCATCATGGTTAGATATGATGAATATGAAAAGGTATACAATATATTTGGTCCCTCATATCAAAATACCTTCATTGAAATGAGTGTGCAATTCGAAGAAGAACTCATGCAGAAGCTCGAACTAGCACTAGTGGAATGCTCTTATCCTCCACTCCAAGATGATGTAAGTAATGAAAATATTTATGATATTTATGATTCTGATATTTCTGAAGATCATGGATCACCCATTCATCCCAAATGGGCTGAGAAAACCATTCAAGTAGCTGGGGATTTAGTTGGAAATCCACTAGATCCTAGAAAGACTAGATCACAATTTCACACTACTTTCTCTGCAAGTGAAGTGGTTCTCACTGATAAATGATTCATGATGGTTGGATATGATCCTCAATAATATCAGGAAGCATCATTTGAACCAAGATGGCAAACAACCATGCAATAAGAGTTAAACTCATTACAGGAAAATGAGACTTGAGAATTGGTTCCCTTTCCCTCCAAGAGGAAGCTAGTGAAATGCATATGGGTCTATAGGACCAAATTTACTATTGATGGGTCCAATATAAAGTATAAGTCCACATTGATTTGAAAAGGCTTCTCTTAAGTCCAAGGAGTGGACTATAAAGAGACATTTCCACTGGTTGCAAAGATGGACTCTATCAGGCTAGTTTTAGCCATTGCTGTATCTAAGCGCTGGGAGGTTCACCACATGGATGTGAAGAGTGAATTTATTCATGGTGAATTTCAAGAGGAGATATATATGCAAAAACCTAAAGGTTTCCAAGAGGATCCTTCTCTTGTATACAGGTTAAATAAGTCTCTCTATGGCCTCAAGCAAGCCCCCAGGGCTTGGTATGCCAAGATGGACAATTTTATGCTATCACTTGGGTTTGAAAGATGAAAATTTGATCCTAATTTTTATTTGCAACATATTGGTGGTATATTGTAGGTCATTGTAGTCTATTTTGATGATATTTTGATTATAGGTAGGTGAAAAAAATAAATTGGGTCAATAAAGTCTTCATTGCAGAGTGAGTTTTCCGTGACCGATCTTGGATTGTTGAAGCAATTTCTTGGTTTGAAAATTGAGAAATATGAAAAAGGGATCAAGGTCATCCAACAAAATTATTCTTCAGACCTATTATTGAAGTTTAAAATGGCTGAATGTAAGGAAACCAAGTGCCCATTCCTTTCTGTTATCAAACTAGGTGAGTTTAGCGAGTCTCCTTCGGTGGACATCTCTTTGTATAGACAACTAGTCGGGAGTTTGATGTATCTTACACACTCTGGACCTGATTTTGTATATGTTGTAGGTGTTGTAGCTATATATATGTAGCATCCTCATGAGATTCATTGGAAGGACTCAAAGAGTGTCCTTCACTATGTGAAAGGAACTAGACACTTCAGGGTACACTATGTTGCTGGTTCTCCACTAGAACTAGTTGGATTTACTGATTTTGATTGGGCTGTCGATCCCATTGATAGGAAATCCACTTCAGGCTATGTTTTCATGCTTGCAAATTGTCCCATATGTTGGCCAAGAAAGAAACAACACACCATCTCCCTATCTTCAGCTGAGGCTGAGTACAGAGGAGCAGTGAACGTAACTATACAATGTGTGTGGTTGCAAGGTATTCTTCGAGAACTTGGAGTTGCGTTTGATTCACCCACTGTCATTTGGTGTGGAAACCAATGGTGCAATCAAGATTTCCACAGATCCAGTAAAGAGATAGAGGACCAAAAACATTGAGATACACATTCACTACATCAGGAGCTTGGTTCATGATCAGGTGATAGCCTTGCACTACCCATCTGCAGAGCAAATTGCTGACATTTTCACCAAGTGCTTCAAAGAGAATACCTTCACCTATCTGAGATACCTTCTTGGAGTGAGTGATACATGGTGGCGGATACCATTCATTTTCATATTTTTGGCTCCATGTCCATTTTTTAGGGAAGGTTTTGTTTCCATGTGGTTTTCCTCTTTACCTTGTTTTTATGGACGAATAATTTTTTGTTGTTGTATGAGGTGACTTAGCCTTTGTTGCCAATGCCTCCATGATATTTTTTGTTAATATGTACTAATTTAGGCCTAAAGGGGGGGTTTAGAGCTATAATCCACCTTAGTACCATGGTCATATACCTTAGGCACATTTCATTTGCATCCATGCAACGATTCTATGGTTTAGACTTAGGGAAATTGGTCATTTACTCATAGTTGAGGCGCTCTTGGTTGATCATTCTGCATAGTTGAGGCACTCTAGGTTGATCATTATGACAACCCAGAAGCCCACATTGATTATAGCCAACCAGCATGCGCTCCCCATCCCCAATTTTAGGGATTTTGTTTGAATTGAGGCGCTAGTGCATGTTTTAGGTGGTTTTTGGCCTTCCTTGGGCATTTATTACCCTCCTAGAGCCACTCCCACTCACCCATGTCAGTAATACCTCCATTTATCTTCCATCATGCCTTGCTAATGTTCACGCATGCATTCGTGACCGTTTGGGATGGTTAGGAAGCTCATTGGTCCACCTAGGGGGTTTGAGGGTCAAATATTGAGCTGGCACTTGTATCCATCCAAATGGCCTCCAAGGACTCATGATTTCTCCCTATTGTACTATATACCTGATCCAGACATAGTTACATGTTGGGAAGTCTTAATAATATATGTTATTGACCTCATATGTGTATGATTTTTTCACTTTCAGTTATTTTGTACATGTTTTGTAAACAATATCGAATTGTGAGAGTTTCTTTGGCTCCTAGATCTAGCTATGAATCAATTCTCACAATGAGTAGTCAAACTTCATGCACCCCTTATTCCAAAATCGAATTCCATATGGATTTGGGGCTCTAAGAATGTTGCAACTCTATGCACTATTAACACATATGGAGAATGTTAAAAGAGAACAATAGGTCTACCATCAATTAGAACTCATGTGATATACAACATGTATGCAAATTCTCTTAGGTGACTACTAGCAAGATGGAAGTGACATCAAAATCTATGTAACATGTCTCAAAGTCTTATCATATGCTACTCACAAATAGACCCTCCATCCCAAAGTTAGGGGCACCTTCTACAGGTTCCTTTTGCTAGTTTATACTACTAAAAATGATTATCAATTTTGCACCAAATTTTTGAAAGGTCCTCAACCCACTGTTGACGAACATACCCTTATGCATATGCTGAACATACCCTACAATGTTGAATATTTTGTCACTCACAATGGATGATGAATATACCCTTCTGAAAATCTATAACACCTCAACCTAATCTTGGGGTTTACTACAAGTATAAAAATAGTAAAAAGAACAATTAATATACCAAAATGAAAATTAAATGTGCACTTGTTATTTAATTTAAGTGCATGGGTGACGTGTCTCACCCATGCATAATTAAGAAAATGGGTGAGATATGGGAATTGTGTAATAAAAGGGGGCAAGACCAAGAGGTGGGGGTTGGGGTCTCCAATTTGGTTGTTTTGTGGAGGGGGTTTCTTGCTTGTTTGGATGTTTTGTATGTGGTGTGAAGATAAAAGGGGAAACATAGATTGATAGAGAAATATAGTATAGAGTTAAGGGATTACCTAGTTTGGCATAGTGTTAATTGTTGAGGGCGGGCTTAGGGCCTAATTTAGCTAGGGGGTTCCCCAACTATTGTTGGGGACATGGGGCTACATGTAAGTGATAAATTGGTCATTCATAAGATAAGTCACTCAATCAAGTATCTTGGAGGCTTACAATTTATTTTTCTGCTAGGCATTTGTTATTATTTATGATGATATTCTGTATATGATTAGGGTTAAAATATGTTCTAGGACCTGAGGTCTTATGAGAGCTCCAAAACCACCTTGGTTGCATTCTCCCAGAAATTGTATTTTGTCCCAATGATTAACTAAAACCTAAGAAAATCTATGCGTGAGATGCAGAACAGTCAGTGGCAGGGTATGGTTAAGATGCCCCTGAGCGGAAAGGTGGCCGGTTCAAATCCTAGGGATACCAAAAAATCCAAACCTGCTAATCAAAACAGGGTTCTTCCACTTGCCAACAAAATAAATACTAAAAAAGATGCAAAAACCACCAGGGATACCAAAAAATCCAAACATGCTAATCAGAACAGGGTTCTTCCACTTGCCAACAAAATAAAAACTAAAAAAAGATGCAAGAACCATTTTGATACTATGAGATTTGAACTAGGATCTATTGTTGTTCTTGCAGAAAGAGTGTTCTTTTTAGTTCAGAGAAAGTGTAAGCTGCTTTACTATAACCAGTTTAACCAGTTAATGTGGAGAGTGTTTCCCTCATATTGCACCCATCCCATTTTTTTTAAGTCCAATTTCGGTATCCTCTCCGTCGAGTCCAAATTCGCAAGAACGGTGAGAGACATCTGACAGAGCTAGAACTTTTCATCCTTTAACACAGAGTCAGTGGATCCGGAACCCTAAAGTGCAATATGCCTTACCTCATTTGTGCCATAAAAATATGTTGCTACGTTACATAAAAATCATATAAAAAAACTATTTTGTGCCACAATTATTGTTGCGTTACATATAAAATTATTAATTATTGCTGGCGCAGGCATGAGTGTGTGAATCCTGAAGATATTGAAGTTATAACGGCTACTTCATTAATAGCTATTGCGTAGTTTCCATTCAGGGCAGAAATTTGACGGTCAAATTGTTCATTACTAGGTGATTGGTTAAAAAAACGGTTAAAATTCTATTAAAAATTGTTAAAACAGTTTACAGAGTTGTCAAACCATCAAACTTGAGGGGCTATTTAAGTTTCAAATCAGAATCCTATCTACTAGTTGCATAATGTATGCTTCCCAAAGGAATCCCTTAACTTTTCATATGGGGAAACAAGGAGACATAGGTCATAAAAATTAATTTAAAATATAAAAATGATAAATTCCAACAGTAACTATTACCATGTAAAAAGTAAAACTAAAAACTATATTCATTATGGGACATACATCTATTAGTTATTAACATATCAAATTTCAAATTTGTAAATGATATTGAACTATGTTACTATACCCATGTAAAAACAAAAAACTAAATATCCTAATTATCATTATGCAATGTATATCTATTCAAATTTGTAAAAGATACTGCAACAAATGCTGAAATAGTCAAATAGATACCGAACAATGAACACAGAGAAGTTAGAACTTAGAACAGTGACTATGCTCCAAGTTTAGTTAGAACTTAGAACAGTGACGAGAGGGTGCCTAGAAGCCCTTCCTAGGGGGAAACCCGTTCTGCACTTGGGGAAATGTGGGGAAATGCGTTTCCCCGAGTTTCCTCCAAAAAGGGGACGTGGGGAAACGTTTCCCAGGAGTTTCCCGTCCTGGAAACGTGGGGGAGCAAGGCTTTTTCAGGTAACTCACATTCAGAGTGACATACTAATCGTTACATTTATATTACTATATTGTAATTGTTATCATTACATTTATAAATAATAAATTAGTATAGATTTATTTTGAACTTCAAATTATCAAGCATTGATAGGATCTAATTTCTCTCTTTATATATATATATATATATATATATTTTAATTTTAAACTTTGTATGTATTCAAACATCATGAATAATCATGATGATTAAATTAGCATAATTACCTAGATAGACTTTTTTATTTGAGATTTGGGGTAGAATAATGCCTATGATTTTTCATCTACGATGGGGATGGGTCTATCTTTTTTCATCTACCTACTGCGATGAGACAAGTGTATTGTTGAGATTGATTTTATGGCAATAGTTTTCATTTTGTTTTTGTTTTTTCATATCAGTTTTTTATTTATTATTAAATAGTATTTGTTTTGTGCTTATATTAAGTCTAACAATATGGTATGAATAATGGATATTAAATTATATATTTTAGTCTTTGTTTTACAGTAAGCTATCTTTACAAAACTAAGCGGTTAGTTGTGCCTATGAGCATTTACCTCCCACTTTATTTGTGGCTGAATGGATAACTAGTAGCTATGCATGGCTAACTCATAGTTGATGAATGGACAAGAAAGAGTTCATGGAAGATAACTAGAAGAATGTGAGATTAAAAAAAAAAAAAAAACTAATAGTTGATAAATGGATAACATGAAGAATATTGATAAATTGATAACACATAACTAGGTATAGATAACTTAGAGTTGAACTAGTTTAACTAAAAACATATAAAAACTAAAAAAAAATCCAAACTATATTTTTTTCATCTTTTTCTTTCAACCATTTAATTTTTATAGACTTAATCCAGCCACAAACTATATAAATATACTGCTCTCTATTTATAAGTAAGTTTCAACACTTCCACCGTAGCAGCAGAGTCCCTTTCACATTTCTAGATCAGATTCAAATTAATAGAACGTTACATAACAGAGTCCTTAAAGTTCTTTCGTTATTATGAAATATTTTATTAAAAATAGACTTTTTCTAATCACAATATTCCATTCCTTTTATGCTGGTATTCGCTTAATTCCAGCCTGCAATTTTGAGTTTATGGGTACAAATATAAAGTAATATGGCATTATAAAGTAAACAGAAAGAGTAGTATAAAGTAAACAAATAAAACTTTTATTTTATGAAGTAAATTTTGGTTATATTGAGGAGATTTTTTTTTTCTTTTCAGGAAGAAAAAAGCTTGTCCTTGATATTCATCAATCTGAATTAAAGGGCATCTAATGTGCCTTTCCTTGAAGGGATACATACAAATAATGTCAACAAAGAGCTCATAGCCAGTCTATTCCAAGAATGAGTCCCAATTCATAAGGGCTGGCCGAGGGGGAGGTCAAGCAAGAGCACAATCCAAGCAAATATCCGAAATCCAAAAGGAGAGTTGACCATCTCAATAGTCCAAAATTTTCCGTGAATACAGCAGCTGCAGGGTCGCTATCAAGATGTGCTTGCTCCAAAACATCAAAGAGGTGCATCATGAATAAAGAAGCAAAGCCTCTGCACTAAGCTCAAAAGAGCTGAAATGTATCCTGAGAGGCCAAATGGCCATCAATAAATTCTGAGAATATACCACAACCTAGAGCCAAAGTAAGGGCAGATTTTGATAGACGATCTGCAGTCTGGTTGTGTTCACGGAAAATATGGCTAAATGAGAGGTGGTGGAAGCAAGAGACGAGTCTTCTTGTATCAAAACACCAATGACTGAGGGCAAGAGGTTCAAGGAAGATGTGCCCTTCGCCCAACCGATAATGACTGCAGAGTCACCAAAGATATTCAATTTTGGTATGCCCATAGACTGAGTAACATTCAATAGTGCCCAAAGGGCAATCAATTCTGCTTTGGTGTTAGTGCAATTTCCAGCCCCCAAAGCAAACTCCAATGAATGGGACTCATTCAGGAAAAGACAGAAACCAGCTCCACCAAAACCACTAGCAGCAACTCCATCAAAAAGACCATATGGGAGGATGAGTATAGGTCCAACACCAATTGCTCTCGGTTTTTTCACCTTTAAAACAATAGGCTTATAAAATTGAGAGAGATATATGATATGCTGAAAAATACACATAAGGGAAGGTTTTTTCCCATCAAAGAGAGCCTTCCTCTCTTTCCAGACAACCTAGATTGCATAAAATGGAAGGAAACAGATGACAGAGTGCTTGGAGAAATTAGCAGTCCAGGAGCTCAAGAAGGAGCTGAGATTGTCTGAGTACTGTGGAGGAAGAAAATGATATACATCACTCAAATATACAATGACATTCTTCCAAAAAGAGCAAGTGATATAAGAGACAATGGTGATGATGATAAATACGAACATATTAAACGTTAAGAAAATATCTTAAAACATAGATTAGAATTCAATAAAAGTTATTATAATTATTTGTGGGAAAAAAAGAAAAACTAGAGAATAATTTTTTTTATTTTATTTTTTTATATATATTTTAAATTAGTTATACATAGTTATATACTGTAAATTGGTTATTTATTTATTTATTTTATATAAATCTTAAATTAGTTATAAATAGTTATAAACCATCATAACATAACTTTATACAGGACAATCTTTTAAGATAAAGAGAGAAAATAATTCTATTCATTTTTCAGTGTGAAAAATCTTTTAAAATAAAAGATGGAAAGTCAAGATAACAAATAGGATAAACTTGTCAACAATAAATATTGAAACATTTAAGGTAGAGAATTATGAATTGATATAGGTACTTCATAGCCATTATAGAAGTTAAGATGACATGGAAGTAGAATAATAATTATATACTCATCAAAAATATTTGAGAATTATGAATTGATATAAGTATTTCATGATAATGGTCATAACCATTATAATTGTTAAGATGGCATCGATGTAGAATCTTTGTATGATCATCATGGGCTATTTCAATTTTAGAATATGATTATGCACCAAAGATATGTTGAAAGACTATCTTAAGGGGAATTGCTAACATATTCTTTACTAAGTTGAGTAATGACCTGTAATATAAGATTAAAACCCCATGATGTGTTATGGATTTGCTTGACAAGATGAATATAGAACAATGAATATTATTATAAAATAAAACCATGTTATTGTTGGTGTGATTATAATAAGAAGATAATAGTGTATATATACATGTATATATCAGCTACGATTTTTATTATGTGTTTATCATAATTTTTTTGGTTCTTGATAGCTATGATATAATAATATTTTCATAGCATGATTTCATGGAAAGTATTAGCAATTCTTGGGATGAGTTAAGACATAAATGTAAAGAGAAATTAAAACCTTGGCTAATGATCTGATTATATACTTAGGCAAAGATATGGTGAATTGAATAATATATGCACTTAATGAATGCTAAGTAAAACTTAATTTTTAATTTTGATACTATCAATTAAGGTATACTAGAAAGGAAAATAATAGTATTATCAAATTTTACTAAATTTCACAACGAGGAAATGAATATGTGCCTAAATATTGTGGCTTTAGATGATAAGGGTTATTGGAAGGGTAATATTATACTCTCATGATCGGGTTTGGAAAATCTAACACTTGATTGATGTATCAAATTTACTTACCCAATAAAATGGAAATATTCTTGTGGCAAGATGATAAGCAATAATTAAACTTGACATTCAGAGATCTGTGGGGATACCACATGCTGTTCATTTCATGATAATCCTATGTAGGTTCAACCTATACAGATAATATCAATGCATTAGAGGAAATTTCAACTCAAAATGGACCTCCTAAGGAAAATTAATTAAATAATAGTTAAAATAATAAAATAATATTTATTAATTTTGGAGGAAGAAAAGAAAAACTACTTTTTTGTTCGTATTTTTGACATATATCCCTGTGTTTTTACTCAAATTTCGATTGAGAGAGCTCGTTGGATGCGGAATTAAATTCCGCATCCAACGAGTACCCACTTGGCATACTTTTAATGGTCATCAATACCACCAAAACAAGAAATACCTGAAAAAACGTGATGATGATATCGGGGCCGTCACGTTTTTTCAGGTATTTCTTGTTTTGGGGGTATCGAGGCCCGTCAAAAGTATGGCGAGTGGGTACTCGTTGGATGCGGTATTTAATTCCGCATCCAATGAGCTCTCCCGATCTAAATTTGAGTAAAAACACAGGGAGATATGTCGAAAATACGAACAAAAAAAGTAGTTTTTTTCTATGATACTTATCCCCAAATTTATATTAAAAAATTGTTTAAGAGGTGCTCCCTTTTTCAATTTTAAAGCATTTTGATTGGCTAATGCATGATGACATGAAATTTGTATTATTTTTGGAAGGCCCATTTTAAATTTAAATTTCCTCTAAATATTTTTACATTAGATGTAATAGATGGTAAATGATTGCTTATATGTTCATGCATGTTAATGACTTTGATTTTACTAATGAATCATGATAGGAAGGCTCTTAAGGTTTTAATGTTTTACTATGCTATGGTGCTTATTTCATGAAAATGACATGTGATACTAAGTTGATACCTACTATTTTATGTTGATATTCATTATGATACTTTATTACATAAAATGTTGTTAATTCATTATGGTTTTTAATGCCATATTAGTTTAGTAAGATGATTAACGATTTCATGATGGCATCATGGCTTGTTATTTTAGGATGCTATCGCATAACACATGGGATTCAGTAAAATGTTTAATTGAAACTTTGTTATTAAGCATATTTTACAATGATGATGGCTTATGATGCATTCTATTACAAATATTAACTATGAAGAGGAATTCGTTGTGAGCACATATATTTCATATTTCATTTGATGATATATTATTATCGAGAGGAAATGGATACTAATCATTGTTCATTGTGGTGAGTGGAAGTTTGTTCCAGGTAATCCACTCAAATAAGTTAGTGAGGTTAATCATTCGAGGATTTTGTGGGGGGGCTTAACCACGAATTAGAATGGATACTACAAACACCTTATGGGTTGGGGGAAAAACTCAATAATTAAATCTATGCCAGCGGTTCTTAACTCTTATACTAGAAGTGCATGGATAGAAGTATCCTTTCCAGGGGAGGCATATGGAGAAGGACTTATGATGCATAGGGTTTGTGGCTTAAGGGTGCATATAGAGGGGTTATAGGCCATCCTTTCGAGATGCCATGTGGTATAATGATCCTAATATTAGGATCGAGGATCCCGTAACTAGATGTCGGTTAATACTGACTAGGCCCAGATTCCAGTTAAATTATGATGAGGTCGCATATTTACTAGAAGTTGGAAGGGTGGCTATGTTGGGGTAACTTCCTAGGAAAAATTATGATTCCTACTGTATGATATGTGAACATGTTACAATAGAGGGACTGTGACATGGAAAGAGAGGCCATCTGGAGTTGGTGTGAAGGTTTATCGAGGTGGCAGATGGTATGACTCTCAAGGAGAGGGTGCATAAGGAAGGAAGATGTTTCACAAATGAGTGCTTTTATTTTTCCTTTATTGTTTAGATTGATGCTTGAGTGTATAATGAGATTGATTCATAATTATATGATTGGGTGCATATTAGATACTTAAGGAATTAGTGAATATCATGTCATAAATTAGGGTGTGTTGATTGTAATAGTGCAGCTGGAAGATTTATGCATGATGGCCACATGTATAAATATCTCATCTTCACAGTAATACTATATATATATGGTTGAGAAGTATTTGTCTTTGTCGTTGTGGGGTTATAACTTCAGGCCGAAGTTTCCTAAAGGGGGAGTATGTAAAACCCCAACCTTGGGGTTTACTATATAAAGGATAAAAATAGTAAAAAGAACAAGTAATATATCAAAATGAAAATGAAATGTGTACTTGTTATTTAATTTAAGTGCATGGGTGACATGTGTCTCACCCATGCATAATTAAGAGAATGGTTAAAATATGGGAATTGTGTAATCCAAGGGGGCAATACCAAGAGGTCAAGGTCTCCAATCTGGTTGTTTTGTGGGGGGTGTTTCCTGCTTGTTTGGTTGTGTTTTCTGTGGTGTGTGTTATGATGAAGATAAAAGGGGAAACACATATTGATAGAGAAATATAGTATAGAGTTATGGGATTACACAGTCTGGCATAGTGTAAATTATTGAGGGCTTGGGGGCCTCATCCTTTTAGTTTGGGTTTGGTTGGGTGGAGAGTTGTCCCCCCAACTATTATTGTGGACATGGGAGCTAGAAGGTCAAGAAGAACAAGGGCTACATGCAACTGGTAAACTGGTCATTCATAAGGTAAGTTAGTCATTCAGGTATGTTGGAGGCTTACAATTTCTTTTTCTTCTAGTCACTTGATATTATTTATGATGATATACATTTGAAATTTATATATTCTTTCTTAAATAATTTTAATAAATATGTATATGATTAGGGTTAAAATATGTTCTAGGACTTGAGGTCCTTACAATATGATGCTACAAAACTACTAGATTTTCCTTCTTAGTGGTGGATCATTTATATGGCAGTCTTGACACACATGAAAAATGAATGTTTATGGTTTCCACTATTAGGTACGTGCATAGATCCAAACATAGTCATCCCATAACCACTTCTTGTTATTATTGTAAGGTGAAAGAGTGCCTAGAAATGACCCAACCACACACAAATCTGAGATCACTGCTTCTTTTAATGGCCTAAACACACCCATAATTGTTTTCTTAGTGCAATACTTTCAAATAGGGGTTCTCTAATTCATAAACATAATATACTAATGGACCTAACTATTGAGAAGAATGAACCTAATAGTTTCTAGGTTTTGAAAAAAAGGAAGGCCATGAAGAAAAAGGGGAGATGGAGTAGCAAGATCATGAGACAACCACTCTATACCGCTAAACAAACCTTTTGTAAGGATTTTTTTGGTATAAATACATTTTTTGAGTTCATTTCTCATGCTCTATTTCTAGGTTTGTTTTCCATTTCTCCATTTCTCTATTTTTGTTTTATATTTGGTTATTTCATGTCTTCTGACTTTTAGGGTTCCCTCCCTTACGTCTTTAACATCAATAAAGTTCCTGATAGTTGTTATTTTCTCTACGTTCCTCCCATAAGGATGGATTAGGTGTTTTCATTATCTTTAAGAGTCCTCAGATTCTATAATTTGGTAGTGTTGTAATATCCCATATCTAAACCAGATCTGAATTTTAACTTCTACTGTTGATAATTAACAATATTGAAAAATTTCCTTCAACAAGGCACAACACTAAAAATAAGGAAATAAATTGAGAGTGGGAAGATTATGAGTGGATGAAACCAAAGGACATGTTTGGACACTAATAGTTTGTCATGTCCCCATCCTAATGAGACTACTAGTTAACAATGTTTCACCCACCTACTAGTTCCCTAGGTTGGGGAGGAGGCATTAAATATTGCAATAAGGGATCTATGAGACCCAAGAGAACCTTAGTTACCATCTAAACATTAAATTGGGTAATACAAATAATAAATATGGAGAAAATAAAGTGGAATTTCTTCATGAAGACACTTGGAGGTTCATGGAGACCTTGGGTGGCTAGATTCTTCCTTACACTTGTCATGACTTGACCCCAAATTCGAAATTATGAGTAATGGGACATTCATGGAAGGTTAAGAGGTTCCAAGTAACATGTCATGAGCCCAAGTATTTGAATAGGTGAAGAGGAATAACTCCACATGGAAGAGGAAGATACTAGGAAGAAACTATGTGCCACTTGGAGAGAGATTCCCTGTGTTTTATGACAACAATGATGGAAGATTCTATGACAAAATCAGACCTGATTGTAGACCTATGACAATATGACATTTCAGGGCTAAAAATATCCACCAGGAGGGCACACTTGGGGGTTGGTAGCAACAATTCGAATTTGGAGGAAGATTGAGGGATGAGGAGAAGGCCAAGTGTCATAGGGGTAACTAAACATCAAGGATGCATTGGAGGAATCCTATGGGAAGGAATTTGACCTTGGAATACATTAGGAGGGTTATAAAAATATGTCATGAGGAATGATAATGGTTTTTTTATCATTTGATAATTTTCCTTTTGCATTTTGGAAAGCACTAGCTTGTCCATTGCACGATAAGTGCTCACTCTCCCTGCTAGTGAGCCAATTTTGAGGGAATTGGATTCTCATCCAAATTGGTTTTTGGAGAGGCCATAATGAACTCTCATTTGGAGCTTAATGGAGTGTTGTTATTTCAGATAGGACGTTTCTACAGTTTATGATTCATTTCTCCTCCCATTCTCTCATTCTACTTCATTATTCCCATGTTTCCATATGATGGGGCACTAGTGTGAATGATGCTCGCGCATTGTTGAGTCCAATTGATGCCAAATCATGGGTGAATTATTTATGGCTCTGTAATATGTATATCATACTCTCTATGAGTATAAATTAGCAGAAATACATATGCAAAAATTTCCACATTCCCAAGCTATGGTTTGACTAGTTTCCATGTATTGGTTTCCATTCCAAAGGAGTTGTGTATCTGATTTGTGTTGAGGATTTGTTGTGATGTTATATGTTGTTGAGTAATATATTGATATGTTTTTAATGGTATATATTCCTTATTATTTTTTCTAATCCATTTCATGTACATTCTAGGAGTCAAAGTCAAGTTATTACTGTCATTTCCCTTAAGCAAATATCACTGAACATATGCATTCGAATGTGAAGTTGTATAACTCCGTTGAAGAAATTATATCCACACATAATGAAATTAAATGAGGTCTAATATCAGTCCCCATACTCTATTGATAATTTGGGATGGTTACATATGAGTTGGAGAGCCATTTGTGCTCACACCCTAGGGGGAATTTCACCATAATTTACTAACAATTTTGCCATTTTTTCCAATGACCCCAAATCGAGTTACAGATGTATATAACCGATTATAAAGTGACCAGAGAGTCCATTGAGTGGTCATAATACTTACCATATCATTCTCTGCCAAATTCGAGACCCTCTTGTACCATTCGAAGCCCCTAGAGTCAAGACTAGTCAATACAATTATTCCCCAAATCATGAATTTGTTTGGAATTTTCAAATTGGGTCATTACATAGTTCAGATACATAAGAAACTATATTTTTTCCCTTTTATGTTTTGAGAATCAATGAGACTGAAGTCTACTTCCAAGCTTATGGATGTACCAACCAGTGCAAACTGAGATTGAACAGTCAATTCCAAGAAAAAAAGGTTTATGGAGGGATTAGGTGAGTTATAATTCACTTATTAGGAATAAAATAAAATTTAAACAGGTTCAGAAACTATCTGGAATAGTTTGGTAAAGTTTGAGTGTGTTTGGAAAAAAACTAGGAATTTGACCTAGAGGCTGCCTTCACATAGGAGGCTTTCAAATCACTATTAAAACTTAATAAAATCATGTTATAGGAGTTATATGGGGTTTTTGGGTGAATTTTTGGAATTTTACAACTTATAGAATCGAAATTGAGCTTACAGATTATTCATAGCATCAAAAACTGTAAAACTAGTCAAAATTGACTAGCTAAAGAGTAGGGGTAAGAAAATAACTTAGATGAATTTCGAATGTATTTTATCAGACCTGAAACTAAATATTATAAGAGTTTTATAATTATATCCTAACCATATTCAATGTAATATATCATTATCATTTCCATGACATCAATATCATCACATTAAGCTTACAAAAGGGCTCATTTAATGAGTATTGGAAGGCCTTTTTCAAGAAAAGTTGGCATTATGAAATTCTTGGACATAACTATTTACGCATATCAGATATAAGAAAATGAATAAGGATATTATAAGCTCATAAATAACTTATAGGAGCTGATCTCCCTCAATTGTGCCCAAAACTGAAGGAAAGTGGCTTGAAACAAGCACCCGACACTAATCTGATAACTCGAGAGAGCATAAGTGAAGTCTCCTTCACTGGAGCTCGAATTCAATGGATGTATTGCTGATATCATAGCTAAAAATTGGTATTCAATGGATTCTCCTTGGCTCTTTGTGGCTGCATTGAAGAATGGAAGAGAAGAGAAGAGAATAAGAAGCTTGGGGCGCATCACCCAAGGTGGCTGAGGTACATCACTCAGACTAGAAGTTTAGATCCACTCAAATACAAAAAATTAATTATCAAAAACTATGAAATATATTTTGAATCACTCTTTTATATAATTTAGTGACATTTTGAGCAAGTCATCCACTTGTTGAGCAAGTTACCCACTTCCAAACCCTAACCCTAACCCATGAATTCACCCTCCTTGAGGAAAATAACAAGTCTAGCCTTAATATGTTGTTTCCTTGCTTGCATCACTCAACCCAAAGTGGAAATTTTCCCTCCTTGAGAAAAAGTTGCATTCTTTATGGCGAATGATGTTTCCTTGCTTGCATCCTTTCATCAAAATGGAAACTTCACCCTCCTTGACTAAATGTTTCCTGATTTGTGACTGACTACTTTTCCTGTACTTTCCTTCTTTCACAACTGCCTTGATTTTCCTTGATTTTGACGGTTGCCAATTTTTTTTATGACATATTGCTTTTTCCAGTTTCTATCTTTTTGGCTTGAGTTCTTTTTAGCATTTTCTTGGTTTTCTCTAGGTTACCATTTCTGAATGCCAACTCATGGTCCACTTGGACCCATGTGCCCTCCTTGTCACCTAGGACAATTACAACTCATTTCCACATTAATTGTTTTTCATAATAATTAATTACATGCAAACTCAAAATTGGAATTTTAATCTATTACATGCCTCCATAGTATTACTTAATTAAAAATTTCTAGGTATAATTTATTTAATTAACTTCTTAACCCCTAGGCACTTGACGAGGTCAACACTTTCAATGTCCTTCAAGGAAGGGACATTATGGTCCTCCCATCCTAAGCCTACTTGTCCTCGAGTAGAAGCAATCCATGGTGCTGCAAAATGTGTTCAACCTCCCAACTAGCATATTCACTAGGAAACCCTTTCCATTGCACCAGTCTGATTATCGCCATTGTTGCTGGAATTTCTCACCTTATGGAGATAGAGAACAAATGAGTTACAACAATGAGAATCACTTCCCCTAATATTGGTAGATTCTTGGAATGGATCTTTCACCTATTACACAATGTAATGTACCAGCCTTCTAGAACACTAGATCTCTACAATTTACCTGCAAAAGGCACATCACAAAAGAATACAATATTAAAAGTACCAAGTACGATTTATAATCCTATATTGATGACTAAGGAGTTCAATAATATAACCAGTGATTAATAAACAATATGATATATGCGAAAGTAACTTTTATTGCATTAATATAATAAGAGAGAGATTACAACCAAGAGCCTTACTGTGGATAAGTCTCTCCTTGAGCAAGATCTTTCCTTCAAATCTTCAACTTGTCCACCTTATGCCTTACTCTCCTTGTCTAGATTTGGCCAGAATTTTGGTACTGTAACATAATCTTTCCCCTTTTACCCATGGGGGATGAGCCAAGATTTATAACCATGGAAGGATAGGGATGGTTGAGATAATGGTGGATGAGGTGGTGGGGAGATCCTACAAGGAGGGATCTCAAGTCCAGGTAGTCCAAGAGTCTAGGGATTAGGTTTCCACAAAGCTGAGGTTCGAGAAGCTTCCTAAATATTATATTTTTAGCTTTAAAACTCGAGCACCGATCTTTGTCAACTATGACAGGACGTTACCAATAGAGAACCACTCATTGAACAAAGGTAAGTGGTGGTGGCATCGCTTTTTGTTAATGGAAAATAGGCGTTACTGATTTAGGTAACACACTTTGTCCACAAGGAAAGTGTGTTGGTGGACTAAAGCTTTAAACTAGTGATCCAAGTCCAAACTCACTTCATAACTTGGGGAATGGAGGCAAGTTATGATGTTTTGTTCTCAGTGTAGGATGTTGATGAGAAATATGTATAACAGAATCCCCCCCAAAGCATGAGGCTAGAGGGATAGGATAGGCGAGGGCTTTGTTAGAACAAGTTATCACTTCGAGGAAAGACTTTATTGATCAGAGATCTCCAAAAACATAGCTCATTCTGCAATACATCAATACTTTGATCATAACACTCTACCCTATTCTACAATGTATCCTAAATAAGAAAAAGGTAGAGAGAGAAAAAGAGAATCTTACGGTATTTTTATGAAATTTTTTAATCCCCAATTCGGATTGGGGCTCTCTTGGTATCCTTGGAAAGGTCTCGTCGAGGGCTACAACGTTTGTGTTTCAAGTTTCATGATATTCCTCATGGTTTTTCTGGGGCATGCAATTTTGTAAATATGGGCATGAGGAATATCGAAAAGCATATTTTCAAATATGCTTTGTGAAAAGAACCTTTTAAAGCATCTTTTAGAAGATGCTTTAAATATGCTTTTCACAAAGCATCTTTGAAAATATGCTTTTCGATATTCCTCATGCCCATATTTAGAAAAAATCATGCCCCAACCAAACCATGAGGAATCACACAAATCAAAACACAATTGTTATAGCCCTCGGCGAGACCTTTCCAATGGTACTAATAGCACCCCAATCATACTTCACAATCAAAAGTTATAGTAAAAATACCGTAATATCCTATTTTTCTCTCTCATTTTTGTTTTTCTCTCTCTACCTTTTTCTTATTTAGGATACATTTTGGGGTTGGTAATTCCTCATGATTCAGATTTATATAAATCTCATCATTGCTGCGGACTAATACAAAGCAGATCCATGTGAGGTACAAACAACCATGGCTTCTAGAATACAATGTAGATCCATGCGAAGAAGACTCAAACTTGGACATAGCTACCAGACATACAATGTATATCTATGTCGTTCAGACATAAATTTGAGCACAACCACGACCATACAAATGTGGATCCATGCTAGGGCTCATACAAATAATCTACCGCAACCTTGGGAAAGCAATGAGCGCTTAACATATACCCAGGGTCTTCGTCTCATTTTCAACAACATATGATTATGTCCATGTGATTACAATGTCTTGATGTTGAACATGGTAGAAACCACTTGATTATTGGTCAATGATGAGAATTGTTAACAAGTGCGAGGAAGATTACCATTGATGTCGATGATTTCCAAGGTACCCTAGTACAATCTTCCGAATGTGAATAGATTATCTGATGTTGAACACTCAGTCGAATATTTCAATCAAAAGTCAATGATGTAAACCTATATTGAAACCTATATTGAAAGCGAGAGTATATGGCATTGATGCATACAGATATCAAGGTACTACTTTGTTTCTAAGACTAATTCATGGATAATGAGATGAAGTCAATAGGAATAGTCTCATCGAAGGAGGGTCATGATGAATCCCACATCGATGACATGAAACTTGGAAGAAAGTTCTGTAATTTGAGCATGATGTAACCATAAGACTGACTCAACAGTAGCTGACACAAATTTTTGACTGCAGATGCAAAATCTCAACATGACTTCCCTTTGAACATTGGGCGGCATGACCAAAGAATTGGAAGTATTAACTTGACCAAGAGGATACCAAGACATAATGCGATGAAGGATGATGCATTCTTTGAAAGAATCAAAGGAGTAACATGACTCGTGACAGTGGATCGAATTAGAAGCCAGCTGAAAACCCAATTGACTGATTGAAATGCAGAAAAGTGCCATGTTCAAAGGTGACTATAAATTGGCATTATTGCCAATGAAATGTGGTTCCATTCCTTACTTCCCCCATCATGATTGATGAGTGCCTCTTTTCATTTTTATGAGTTCAAAGAGGGTAACAAACACTTGTTGTAGCTTATCATAGGATAAGTCCATTCTCACATGTTTTATGAACCTGAGAAAGGAGGGGTTCATCCCCAAAAAAGGGTCTCTCAATGTTTAATTTAACGAGTCCATTGAAAGTAAACTCAGTATCGTTCACATTTAGAGAGTTGGAAGGAAACAGAAGAAGAATCCAAAAGGTTCTTTTTCGTATGATTTAGTCTCTAAGGCCCCAAAAAGTACAAAATAATACCTTAGAGAACTCTTCTAGTCGATGAATACAATATTCATTTTTTGTAATCTAGTCAATCCGAACCAAAAAAGGGGTAAAATATCATCAAAAATACGACTCTTCAAGTACTTTTACGAGTGTGAAGAAGACAATTTCACTCGGTGATCTTTTCACTTTTTAGGAGTATGAAAAGAGCTTAAAGAAGACTCCGATGGGGTTCATTTTTCATAAACAGTTTAACGAGCCCCAAAAAGTGATAAAAGTGCACTAAATACCTTTTCTCTTGTGTTTTAATGAGCATGACCATGGCATCAAAGGCGCTTGGAACCTTTTTCATGTTTGAATCCAGAGCACGAAAAAGTAATAAACTAAGCTCAAACCACTTTTCATCTTTTAACCAAAGCACGAAAAATGAAAAGTAAGCTCAACACCATATTATTGTTCTTAACGAGCTCGAAGATCATTTGGAAGAATTCTCAGGGTATCTACTTCATTTTTTAAAACATCTTGCAACAAAGAATGAACTATGCTCAAGATCTCATGTTTCATGGTTTAGCGAGCTCGAAACTAAAAATAAAGTATGCTCAAAATGAGTTCCATTGACGGGTGTTTTCCCAACATGATGTCCAGTGGTTGGTACTTTCCCCCAGTATAAATATCAAGTAGATTAACTCCAATATAATGTAAATAGGTTAGATACATGCCAACATGTCTTCCTATTCTTTCCGTCATCCAACTAAATTCACAGTCACTACTAGGAAAAAAGAAGAAGAAAGAGGATCTAGTTAGACAAGCAGGTGAAATGAAGGTTCAAGGCTTGAAACAATGGAAGAATTTGTTTCATTTTTTAACGAGATTGACATGAAAAAGGAAATATTCTCAAAATGAATTGTTTCCTTTTTACACAAGCTTGAAACATAAAATAAATATGCTTGCTATGGGCCATTTCATTTTTAATGAGCTGGAAAGGGAATAAAACTATGCTCAAGGTCGGTTTTATTTTTTAACAAGCTTGAAACCAAAATTAAAATATGCTCAAGGTTATCTGTTTCATTTTTTAACAAGATTGACATAGAATGGGAACTACGCTCCCAGACATATGTTTCATTTTTTAATGAGCTTGGCACAGAATGGAAACTATGCTCACAAACATCTATTTCATTTTTTAACGAGCTTGACATAGAATGGGAACTATGCTCACAAACATTTCTTACCAAACATGATATCCAGAGGCTGGTAGGTTTCCCCCTTTCACATAAGGATTTAGTAGCTTAATTCTAGTATGATATTGTCCATATACTGGATCCATGCCCCCCATTTTACCCTATGATGGGAAGAATCTAACTAGAAGAAGGGGAAGGAACCACAAGAACATGCAGAACATTTAAGGAAGTCTAATTACTAGGAATCATGCAATGGTCATGTGTAACAAATTAAAACTGATCAATGGTCACAATATTCCCATCATGGGGAAAATGCATCACTCTAAAGAGTGTGGACACTACAGCCTTCATGGAATAAACATAATCACCTCCAAGGAGTAGATTGAAATCTAAAGAACCTTGGACCACCATAACATCAATACATACAGTTTTCCCTCCTAATGTAATAGGTAAATAAGGAAGGATCCATAAAGGTGCAGTAGGTATTTGATTAAAATCCAGTATATGATTGTTGGTTGGCACAAGCTGAGGAGAACCTAAAGCTTTCCAAGAAGTCAAGGATAGAATACTAACAAAACCCCCTTCATAAAAAATAGTGCAAAGCATCCGCCTAGTAGTAACTTGCACAACTATCTGGAAACAAACACTTGAATGAAGACGAGATTCTATTAGATTACTTCAATAAAAGGAAACAACCTCAGTACTTGAAGAGGGTTCTATTGAAACAAAAAAAATTTCCTCTTGTCAAGAACAATCAGAACGAAGCATAAAAACTTCAGCAGGTTTTAGTTCATTCTCTACTGGAAGAGAAGAGAAAGATGAAGAATTTGTCAAAGCGACTACTTTAGTCTTAGAACCCTCTGATTAAAGCGTGGGATTGGGTGGAGATGATGTCGTCTCAACCATTTTAACTTCACTCTTCAAAGGAAGAGTGGGGAGAACAACATGTTCTTCAATCTTTAAAGAAAGAGTGGGATCAATCGAGGATGTAGCTATATCGACCACTTTATCAACCAATGATAGGTCAAGGGACAAATTACGATAACCTGTTGGAACCCATTGCTGAGGAACAGTAATATCTTCCAACCACTTAGAAGCTTCATCCATGCGAGGACAAAAGTAAGTCAAGTGCATGTCCTTACAGAGCAAGCAAGGAATTCTGACTTTACCCTTACGACTCTTAACCATAGAGTCAATGGTTGAGGGGGTATCATCAGTATTATGACCAGAGGTTGATGACATCAGTTTCCAAGAAACCTTAGACTATTCTTCTAAAACCAAGGCTAGACCATGACAATCTTTTGGAAGGTGATCACCCTTGCAAAGCATGCAAGGGAATTTGGGATTATGTGGTTTTTGGGTGTGCATATCAACACTCTCTGCACTGGGAGGAGTAATTGGTTGATACTTGGTTTTTTGTTTGTTTTTCTTCTTCTTAATATTATTTTTATTCTTCTTCATATCCACCTGAATACTAGTAATACAACTTTCAACAGGAGAAGAGGGAGAAAAGGGAGAAGACACATCTGGTGAAGAAGGTGAGGGATTAACATGACGTTGATGCTCCTGTGATGAAGGGTTAGGATCTGAAGTAATTGGTGTACATGGGATAACTGGACTGAAGAATAATGAAACATGTAATCCGATAGTCAATCCAGGAAGGCTTAACGTAGCTATGATAACTACTCAACACACCATATTTTCCAATTTTCTTCTAAGCATAATGAAATGAACACAACACACTTTTTCATTTTGTTTGAGAGTAATGGAACTTAAGAAACAAGCAGACTGTAAACACTTGAGGGTCTAAAAGACCAATCAAGCCTCCACCAACTCAAACCTAAGCTTAACCTAGACCCTTCTCTCAATTTTCAAAATCAAAGAATGAAAACAACTCAAATCCAACTAATGAAGAAATTAAAAGAAAATATAATTTATTTCAATTTGATCGAATAAAAACTCAGAGATCTGAATCTACACTTCCTTTTCAGAATCCTTCTTCAACCAAAAGAAAAAATACAAGAAGCACACAAGCTAGTTCAACTAGTTCTTGGAGGTATAACCCTAACCAAGCCTAATTGAATACCTAGATTTCAATTCAAGGATGGAATTAATAGTAACAAGCCAGAATCAAGCCCAAAAATAAAAAATACAAATGCCAAGTTTGAAAATTTCTTTGGGATTTAAACCCTACATAGCACTACTTGCTGGAGGTGTTGTGCAGAGTGTTACTAGTCTGGTAATTCCTACTTTCCACAAGAACAGAGCGAAATAATGCTTATGGTCCATGGGAATAGAGAAACAGTAATGCCTGTTTCCTCTATGGAAAGTGTGGCGGAGGACTTTGGTACACTACCCAGGTGTGGTGGGGGTTGCAAGTTCCAAATCAAGACAAATAGCAAACAATACAATGTTCTATCTCAATGTAATGGCATCAAATGATAATAAAAATCCAAGAAATAAATCATACGAGGCAAATAGAGGTAAATAACTAAGAATCAATAAAGAACAAAAGTTCTAGAGACTTTCCCCAGTAAGGTCGCCAGATTTGTTGTTGGAAATTCTCACCTTCTGCAGACAGAAGTTGTTTCCATATCCTAAAGTACTCACAGCTAGAACAAACGAGTTACAATAATCAAAGCAATTCCCCTAATATTGGTAGATGCTTGGAATGGATATTTCACCAGTTACACAATGTAATGTACCAGCCTTATAGAATACTAGATCTCCACAGTTTACCTACAAAAAGCACATCACAAAAGCATACAATATTAAAATTACCAAGTACGATTTATAATCCTATATTGATTACTTATAAGGAGTTCAATAATAAAACCAGTGATTAATACACAATATGATTTATGGGAAAGTAACTTTCATTGCTGATCTGATCCCGGGGGAGAGCCCGAAAAGTCATCGAACCCGCTCGAAACAATCGGGACCAATAGGATCGTTTTTCTAACGTTAGTGCAAGTGAACATGAGCATAATATAAGTGTGTAACATAGAATCATCCACTTGAAAATTAAAAATCATTCAAGCACATTAGGGATACGATTTGATTACGGAGTTCACCAGATCTCCTGGCTACGTCTTCGGGCCTACTCCAAAATAGAGTGACCAATCCATTGCAAAGATGCACAAATACATAAGATACATCACAATGGATTCACCTATATAGTCTTCATCATCTGTTCGTCTCTACCGCTACACCATAACTGCCTCTGATGGGTCACATAAGTGCACAAGCTATAGGACTCAATCGAAGACTGCAGAAATCAAGCAAGCAAATGCCTGCCTCCTTTGTCTCGAGAAGTTTCCAAACTTGGACATGAAGATATTTTCCCAATGTAGTGAATCACACTCTTTCAACTAACTCTATGAGCCACAAACCTCGAGTGGATCAAAGACTTGCAAAATGTTGCAAATCGCACTCTTTCAATTGACTCTACGAGCCACGAACCTCGAGCTACGCCACACGATCTTCTGCAGGATAGTCTCAATAGACGACAATATGTTTGCATGAAAAGTGCATCAATAAAACCAAAGTCACACTCTTACCAACCAATCCCTTCACCTTTGTCCTTCGGGATGAGAGTGTAGATGGTCGCTACTTGCCTTCAAATGCAAATTGAAATGTTGCCTCCTCGAACTGACTCTGGAGTCTTTGTCTCCTACACTGGATCACCTTCAAAAATGATGGAGCCATGCTTTCTCTCTGAGATGGAACTGCAAGGTTGGAGCCTCTCCATGAGCTTCTCCATTGGAGACCCCCAATGGGGCCTCTCAGATGCTTACTTCCTCTATGGGCTACATCTCTCCAAACTTGAGCTCCCCTCAAATGCACATGACAAGTGCTTAAATAGGAGAAGCTACTCTTGGTGGCATGATACATGTGATTCTCCAAATTGGGATTAGTTACAAAATGGTTTGGATTTTAATAACATAAACCAAAAATATGGTTCATGCCCACATGCCCATGGGTTTTCACATTTAGTTACTTCCCCATAATGGCATTTACAAAATCCAACAATAATCCATTACATAACAAAATCCCTTTTTTAAATAGCATGTTGGTTTTTCAACCATAAACCAACTTGTTACAACTTCTTTACAAATATGGCATGTTTGTTTTTGGTTACAACCATGCATTAACTTCATAACAACTCAAGGAATAAAATAAATGAGTAATATGTGAGTAATTTTTCCACTCACTTCAAATATTAATCATTTTACAATTTCTCATGAGTAAATGCATGAATGCCCTAAAAATCATTTCAAGCACAAATGCATGCATGCTAGTCATCATGCCACTTCATCATCCCATGTCACCATGCCATATCATCATGCCACATCAACATGCCATGTCATCATACCACAACATCATGCCATTTAGCATGCCATGTCATCATGCCACATCATCATGCCATGTTAGCATGACACATCATCATGCCACATCATAATGACACATTATCATGCCATGTCATTAGAATTCACTTTTTGACTACCACGTGGCAGCTTGAGGGAGTGCCACGTGGCACTTTAGCCAAAATTTTCCATGTTGGGGCCAAACTTCAAAACGCAATATCTTTTGCAGCCGGAGTCCGTTTGACACGCCGTTTGCACCGTTGGAATCGGCTTGAAGAGATATTTGACATGGTACTATTTTTGTTGCAATATGGTGATTTTGAAAATTGGCCTTTTAAGATCCTCCCGGATCAATTGCAATAATAGAATAAGAGAGAGATTACAACCAAGAGCCTTAGTTTGAAGAAGTCTCTCCTCAAGCAAGATATTTCCTTCAAAGCTTCAACTTGTCCACCTTATGCCTTACTCTCCTTGGCTAGATTTGGCCAGAATTTTGGTTCTATAGCATAATCTTCCCCCCTTTACCCATGGGGGATGAGCCAAGATTTATAACCATGGAAGGATAGGGATGATTGAGATAATGGTGGATGATGTGGAGGGGAGATCCTACAAGGAGGCATATCGATTCTAGGTGGTCCAAGAGTCTAGGGACCAGGTTTCCATGAAGATGAGGTTCGATAAGCTTCATGAATATTCTCTTTTTAGATTTAAAACTTGAGCAATGCTCTTTTTCAACTATGATAGAGCTTTAACAATAGGGCACCGCTCATTGAACAAAGGTAAGTGGCGGCGGCACCTCTTTTTTTGCATGAAAAATAGGAGTTACTGATTTAGGTAACACACTTTGTCCACAAGGAAAGTGCAGTGGTGGACTACAGCTTTAAACCACTGGTCCAAGTCCAAACTCACTTCATAACTTTGGGAATGGATTCAAGTTCTAACGTTTTGTTCTCAGTATAGGATGATGATGAGAAATATGTATAACACAATTCCCCTGATGACTAACCCTTATTCCACAAAATTTTCACCCAGTTAAGATAACTTAGTAGAATGCTTGGATCCCACCCTCTCCTCTACAAGGATCCAAATGTTCCTGTGAATTTTAGAAATATTTCATTCCAAGAAATTTCAGAGACCCAATGTCTAAACTGAATCCTCCCAAACATCAGTAAAAAAAATAATAATTCAAAATCAAGGAAAATGAAAATGAGGATGTGAAAATCATACCACCACACTGAAAATTGAAAACTCCAAATGAAAAATTGAATGTATGTGAGACTTCCCCACCCAGCATAAAATTGCTTATGTTCCTGATGCACACCAACACTGAAGCTCACAATTTTTTTGTTATAATGACATAGGTGTGATTCCCATTTCCCAAGACAATTATAGGCATCCTCCAACAACCATAGATGCCCATATTGCTCACAAAATATGAAGATGTGTTTTTTGAAACTCCCTTGGTGTAAGAAAAATGCACACCCTCCAAGGTTCATAAATCCAAGAAGCACCTATCCTTCCATGCCATGGATGAACAAATCCTCCAACTGTCAAGTCCATATGGGAATCTTATTGCTTTCCCATGTGCACAATCGCAATGGCTTAACTCTCTGCCACTAGTCATGCAATCACCACCATGAATGGAGGAATGAAATATAGGAAATTGATGCATTTTTTGCTTATGAGAAGGGGGTGGTTCTCTCAAAAAATCCCCATGGATGAGTGTGGGATCCTCCTACTCCTTACTAGGCACCAAAATAAAGAATCCCTTCACCCACTTATCATTCTCATGTGTTGTAGTTGTAGTGAAAAGTGTAGAGGATGGAAAGTCATGAACCAAATTGAAACTTCGGTAATACTCATACACCAGGAAAGTGGGTGAATCCTTGACTCCCTTGATTGGTTCATAAGATGTACCATCTTGTGCCTCCTCCAAAATTATACAACTTTCACCAAGAGGGATCTCCAAATCTCTTTGAAATAGTGCAGGTGCTTGGTATCCATTTTGTTTTCTCTCAAACTCTTCAAGCACATGAAAATAAAAATGCACCTCCTGTTCATATGTACCATAGGTATATGATGGCTGAAAAATATATCATTGTGGCTTCCCATAGGGTAGGAAAATACAATTAAATCCAAGATACTTATCAAAGAAGAATTTTTGTTTTCCTTGATGAATCTCCATCTTGGCTATGTATTCATCCACCTAATCCATAGGTGAATAAAATATTTGGCTTGATGATTTATGTGATATGTAATCATACACCCTATTCAAATCTAAGTATTCTCTCCATGTAGGTAGATCCTAAGGCCTGTCCTCCAATGCATGCATGCCAAACAACTCCCTATAGTTGCAGAAAAAACTTGTGCATCCTCGGACCTCCATATTAGTGATGTACTTATCTATTCAATCGATGGAAAAATAAGTACCTTTACTTTAAAATATTAATGGTATGTCTTATTGAATGTATTTTTACAAAAAATCAAATGTTTGACCAAAATCTTCTATGGTATATTCTTTCACCGACACTTGCAAATCATAACTTTCCTCATATTTTCCCTCAACCTGAGGTTCCTTCATCACTTCTACTATGTCATAGTCCATGTGAAAATGACCATATTAGATGTAGAATAGGGTGTGTGATGAACTCAAATCCTTTGAAATTTTATCATTCTACATTAATGATCCTTAAAGGGCCCTTTGTGTGTTATTCAATGAATTACTGGTGATCTCTAACTTACTAGCGATCCTTCTTGATTCTTCTTATTCCTTCTTAAGTGCACCATGGTACATTTCAACCATCATAAGGATATGATGTTTATTTAATAGTAAGTTCATGTAGCTCTCCTTCATCTTGACCACTCCTTCTTTAAGTGCTTCGAATTCTTCCAAAAAGGATTCTCCTTCCAACTCTCCTACAAAAGCTTTCCAACATCTTTTCACCAAGGCATTCATGTCAACAAAGTTGTTCATGGCTGCCATAAGCTTCTCTTTGTCCTCCTTTAGTGATCTACTCAAATGATGTGGATCACAAAGAAGATACTCCACCAATGTTTTTCCTTCCAATAGTTGACACATAAAACCATCTTTCTTGTGGAATGGATTCACAACACAAATCTCATTCTCAACATACCGGTCAACTTTTGAATCTTCTGCAAAAATCACTTCCATGATATGAAGTGGAGGGTATGTTTGAAGGTTGCAATGAAATGTGACCTTTGAAAAAATAAGAAATTACGACACATGTTCACATTTCATCTTTAGCCTCTTCCTGTAGGGACACTATGCTGGCCTACTCTTCCACCAAATTCTCTGGCTCACACCCAAGTGGTGTGGCCTTGTCTTCTTCTTCATTATGAGGCTCAAGAGGTGACTGTAAATCTGATTCACAATATTCTTTTGGATATGATCCAAAATATGTTTCACCTCCCTCACATGGACCAACATCCTTAGCAATGATATGGAAATCACCCACAAAGAAGCCGAATGTGCATTCATCTTCACTTTCTTCTCCCATGCAGTGACTTGCACTCCACCTCATGAATATTTTCTTCTACTTCATTTCCATAATCCTCATCATTAAGAACTGGATTTCCAACTTTTTCAAAGTCATTTTGGAGTGCCTTATGCTCCTCCAAAAGTAGATCTTCAATTATGGATTCATCTCCCATATTGATAGCAACCTGATATAGGTTGTTAGGTCTTTAACTGTGGATGATCCCTCTTCATTTTCTTCTGCACAAATTTCTTCCCTCATATAGCCACTTTGCAGTAAATTGCATTCCACCGTGATGATGTTTTCACTTTCTTCACATATATTTGATGTAGAGAACTTGGAAGGTGAGACTTCATTTTGTTGCAACCTTTTCTCCACTTCTATGCACACATTGTTGACAATAGGTTCTATTCTATTTTGATGGGAGTTTCCAAAGGGATTAATCTTCCTAAATAATATGCCAATCTTGTATTCACAAAAATCCTGAAAATACAAGAACACATCGATTATTTTCTTAATGTTTGATATTTTTATAGGTACTCAAAAGCATCAACTTCCAGTGCCTTTCCTTCAATGACTATTCTTCCATCAACAATGTTGAACTCTGGTGGATTAAGCCTTCTTCTCTCTATGCACATAATTTCATATTTCATATGAAGAGTCATTATCATCAACATTAATAACCTCATCATCATAATAGGATGCTTCCTCATCATCCCATTCAAAATCATCACTAGCTGGTGCTAGTATCATGGCTACAAATTCCTTCTTTCTCGCAAGCGGTGTATTGAAATATTATTAAATAAAGAGCCTAATTTCCACATGATGGACCAATGAAAGAGATATGATACCAATTTAATATCCCATATCTAAATCAGATATGAATATTAACTCCTACTGTTGATAATTATCAGGATTGAATAAGACTTATACAATTGATTGAAAATTTCCTTCAACAAGGCACAACATAGGCAATAAGGACATAAGCTAAGAGTGGCAGAGGGTGAGTGGATGAAACCAATGGAAATATTTGGATACTGATATTTCATATTCCTAAGCACTTGGATTTTGGCCCTTTTAGGTTTTGAGCATCAATGAGGCTGAAGTCTACTCCTAGGCTTCTAGGTGTCCCAATCGGTGCAAACTAAGATTGAACAGTCAATTCCAAGCAACAAAGGTTTATGGAAGGATTAGGTGATTTATCAGTCATTATTAAGGAAGAAAATAAAATTTAAACAATTTCAGAAAATATATGGAACAATTTGGTAAAGTTTGATGGTGGTTGGAAACAAAACTAGGAATTTGGCCTAAAGACTTCCTTTACAAAGGAGGATTTCAAAGCACTATTAAAAATTAATAAAATAAGGTTCTGGGAGTTGTATGGAGTTTTTGGGTTAATTTTTTACCTGTTACAACTTACATCATCAAAATTGAGCTTACAGAATATTCATAGCATCAAAAACTGTAAAACTAGTCAAAATAGACTAACTAAAGAGTAGGGGTAAGAAAATAAAGATGAATTTCGAATATGTATTTTATCATACCTACAAATAAATATTATCATATGTTTATAAGTCTATCCTAACCATCAGCAATCTCATATATAATTATCATTTTCATTACATCAATATCATTGCATTAAACTTACAAAAAGACTCACTTAATGAGCATTGGAAGGCCTCTTTCATGAAAATTTGGCATTATGACTTTATTGGAAAGAAATATTACTGTATATCAGATATCATAACATTAATAAGGATATAATAAGCTTGGAAATAATTTATAGGATCTTATCTCCGTCAATTGTTCCCAAATCTGAAGGAAAGTGGCTTGAAACTAGCACCCGCTACTAATATGATAACTCTAGAGAGAATAAGTGAAGTCTCATTCATTGGAGCTCAAATTCCATGGATGGATGGATGATATTATAGCTTAAACTTTGTCTTATATGGATTCTACTTGGTGCTCTGTGGATGTACTAAATAATGGAAGAGAGGAGAAGAGAATAGGAAGCTTGGGGCGCATCACCCAAGGTGGATCACCACTCAGACTAGAAGCTTAGCTTCACTAAAAAACAAAACATTAATGATAAAAAACCTTTAAATGGAGTTGGAAGCACTCTTTTATAGACTTAATTTAGTTTTTTAGCAAGTCATCCACCTATTGAGCAAGTTACCCACTGGAAAACCCTACCCCTAATCCATGAATGCACCCTCCTTGAGGAAAATAGAAAGTATATCCTTAAGATATTGTTTCCTTGCTTGCATCACTCAACCCAAAGTGGAAATTTCCCCTCCTTTAGAAAAAATTGTCTTCTTTATGACTAATGTTGTTTCCTTGCTTGCATCCTTTCACCAAAATATAAACTGGGCCCTCCTTGATCCAATGTTTCCTAATTTGTGACATACTACTTTTCATTTACTTTCCTTCTTTTACAACTACCTTGCTTTTCCTTGCTTTTGACAACTGCCATATTTTTTTATGACAGATTGCTTTGTAGCATTTTCTTGGTTTACTCTAGGTTTCCATTTCTGAATGCCAACTCATGGTCCACTTGGACCCATGCATCCTCCTTGTCACCTAGGACAATTACAACTCATTTCCACATTAATTATTTTTCATAATAAATAATTACATGCAAAATCAAAATTGGAATTTTAATCTATTACATGCCTCTATAGTATTAATTAATTAAAAATTCCTAGGCATAATTGATTTAAATCACTTCTTAACCCCTAGGCACTTGACAAGGTCAACACTTTCAATGTCCCTTAAGGAAGGGATATTAGAATTAAATCTAGGATAACAGATAACTACCCCTCATTATCTTGCTTAAGTTTCTTCAAAGGTCTCTTTGTCTCAAATGGCTAAGCCAAGAGAACTTATCAAGAACACAAGGATTCTTAAGACAATTGAATTTTTTGTATAAGTTTTTATGATATTGGAGTTGTTCAGTCCTCCCTCCTTTGGAGAAATAAGGAGATGAACCATCCAATTTTAATTTTCTATATTAAGAATTTGAACTAAGACGTTTTTCTGGGTCTAAAAAAGTTCAAACTACATTGGTAAATTAGTTTTTTGAGAGTCGAAATGGTGAGAATGACAAACCTAATAAAAATTAAGTGAATATTTAAATGTTTGCAATTCCTCCTTAGGTCTCTGCAAAAAACAAATCAAGGAAATGAGAAAACTGAAAATTTATAAGATATAATAGGCTAAAAATATCCTATTGACTAAATAATGCTAGTTTAGTTCTCTTGTGAAGTACATCTTTTGAATAATATGGGGCTTCTTTAGGACACCTAACTTTCAAATCTAGTTAACATGAAAAATTTATCCAAATCTCGCAATACTATGAATTTTCTAGCTAGAAGAATCCAATAGTTAAAAGATAGTTTTAATTGCTTTAGATCTTAAATGCTAATATTCCAAGGGAAAAATATCGACAAGCAACAACATAACGATTCAATGCTTAAAGGATCCGGGTAGGAGAAATTTTTTCAATTATTCCAAGGAACCACAATCACTATATCATAGTTTTTTTACAAGTTTAAGGTGATGGGAAGAAAGAAAACGGGAGAGGACAACATTGGCTATTAAATTGTTTAGTAAAACGAAACTCAATAGGAAGCAGTTTAAAGTTTATGTGTACTATTCAACCATAATAACAACCAACATAAATTATTCAAGGGCAGGTGAATTCAATACAATTTTACTAAGCATACGAAACAAGAAACGAAGAGTTCAATGTTACTTCAAAATACTAATGCAATAATTAATTGAAATGAATATTATAGGTCACAAGATACATTAAGAAAATGAGTCATGAAATATTCTAATTAATTCATTATTCTCACATAAAATGATCTTTGCAATGAGAAACCTTCAAACTGCAAATGGTCAGATTTATTAATATCAGAACTAGTCATGAACACAGTGGAGAGTTTGTTTGAAATAACTTGAAATACAAACCACAAATAAGATTTACGAACTGATACAATAACATGGAAAATGTATTAAAAGATGACCATTAATAATCCTATATCCCAAAGAAATATATAAGCTTCAAATGATGTAATTCCATGCAGTACAAAGCTCCCTTTCTCTTGAAAAATAATTAAACCTCTATACTTCATTCTTAATTACATATATAGACCTTAGTTTCTTGATCACCATTAACGGTCTGTTCTGATCAATGGGGAAACAAAAATAAATAAAAAATATATATTGTTCTCATCATTCCGCAACACATGCAAGGTGATAAATTGTTTTGAATATTCTTTAATGCTCTATCCCATTAGCTTCAACCTGTTGGCCCATTCTCACTTGACATAATTTGGATGCTTCATTTGGGTCATTTCCATAGAAACATTGTATAGCCCCCCAATCCTTTCCCTTAGGATATTTGTGTTCTTTCATCCTTCTATATTCCATGTCTAGTTGGGTATACAACTCATAAGAGGGACTTGGAAACATCTGAAATATCTGTTAGATTTCCAAGCGCAACTCAAAATCATTCATTAGTTGGTTCACTAAAATCTCACCCTTCATAGGTGAAGTATTACCCTCAAATGTACTATTTTCATTTTTGAATGTAGCAAAATCCTTTTCATATGCTTCCTTTTGAATAAAAGTATTATTTTCTTCCCAAAAGGGAGGAATCCCTTTATGAAAAACTTACTAAAATTTATCCCTTAAAGGATTTGTTTCATTAGTTATCCACTTGCAATGCCCTTGAACTGATTGAATCATTTGTCTCATACTCATAACCTGATTTTCATCCATAATTAGTTTAGTTATATTTGACACTTTCAACTGCTTCAATTCATTCCATGATCTTAAATTGAGATACTTGATTGTTCTCTTGTCTTCAATAGGGATATATCCTAGTTGCTCCCATAATATTCTTATACCATTATGGACCTTATTCACTAACTGTTCCTCATAATGCATAACAATATAGTGGTCCCACCCATTAGTAATGACTTAACATTTTGTCCCAAATGTGTTTTCTAGCTCCAATTAAGTGGACTCTTTATGTTTTGATTTTCTTTAACTTCTCAAATTATTTCTACAAATCTTCCTCTATACCCTAAATATTTTCTATCTCTTCATCTCTCTCTTTAATTTGGTCTTGCAAAATTTGACTTTTTTCCTCTTGTATGGTCAATTTTTTATTAACCGTTTCTACTTAATTCTCTTTTTCACTCAACTTTGTAATAGTTTTTTCTAAGTCTTTAAATGATTTATCTAGAGATAATGTATAGACTAATATTCTAGCAACTGGTTTTGATATTAAAGCATCATTGATCTGCTCCTTTTCTAACTTTTCACTTCTAGCTTTGTAAAATCTAGCTTTGTTGATTTAATTTCATGTTCTTATTAGTTAATGTTTGAATCTCTTTGATAGCTAAGTTCAACTCCATAGTTTGGAGATTTTCTAACACGTTTTAGTTTGATTTATTATTAAGAGTAAGGATTTGAATATCCTTCTCTTTTAAGATATCCTAAAATGGTTTAGGATCTATAATATTAAAACCTAGAGAAACAATTTTCTTCTACAAATCTTTAATTTTTATTTATTTTTCTATGTTAGATGTTTTTTCATGTTTTACTTGTTTCTCCATATTTGAAAGTTCTTTTCTAATTTTTCCACATTTGTTGTACTCTTCAAGAGATCCTTATAAATGACTTCTCTAATTTTCTTGTGGAGATCTATTTTGTGTTAGAATCTTATGCTTTAAAAATGGTTATATTATATCTTAAAGTAATTTTCACTATAACACAATAACCATATGCAATAGGATCACTGAAAGAAATACAAGTACCAAAAAAAATCACATAAATATTTCTCCTATGGGAAACCCTAATAGGGAATAAAACCCATCAAACTTCTTCATTATAGATTCGTCTGTAAGTGCAATGTATTCTAGTACAATCCAAGAGCTAAATGCTCTTCCACACAAAGATCCTGAGAATAAGATAAGATAGAAAACCAAAGAATAATATATCTTCACAAAGCAACTACTCTTCTCCCAAGTGAACTTGTTGTTGTTCTTCTCTCACTAGCGAACTTGCTTGAGTGAATGATGTGTCCAAATGAGACGTAGGCCCACTATATTTGTACATGTTTTCCAAGTGAATTTCCCCCTATGGGGATTGATTCTCTGACTATCAGGGACGACTATACTAGGATATAATATAATATGGTCTTTCTATATTCTTCTGGTTGACCCAACTAATAGGGTTTACATTGATTCTTTCAAGTTTCGTTACATGATTTATTGCAATAATTATATCTCGAAATGGAGTAAAATAACAATACAACAATGACACATCAATAATACAAGAAGAATATATTATAAAGTTACACAATCTTCAACACTCCCTATTAACAAGGAAGGTATTCTTCTACCACAATCATCATCATCATTATCATAGCTGCTGCAACTTTGTACTCAAACCATTGAATACTAACATATCTCAAATATATACATCATAAGAATTTCTCTATGAGAAATACATCAAGTGTGTATATACCAAGAGCAAAAATTACATCACTAGGTGACTACCAACGTTACCGAACTATATCTCATGGGTGTGGCCTAGGAGCACAAATTAGGTCACCAAGTGCCTACCCACCATCAAATCACATCCATATCATCTCTTTAGTGTATCCTAGGAACACAAATTATGTCACAAAGTGAATACCCTCTACCACATCACATCATGTGGAGAACATCCCAGAAGAAAAAATTATGTCACCACATAACTACCTGCATATTCTCACATCAAGGAAACATGACACTAGTGAGTGTAGCCTAGGAATATACATTATGTCACCACGTGACTACCCGCTACCACTTCACCTCATGTGGAGATCAGCACAGGATCACACCAAGTGACTACCTATGTCTTCAAATATGCATGTATACTCGCTATAGCACCAGTAGTCAGGAGACTCAATTACATCACCAATGTGACTACCTACTGCATCGTCGTGAGTGTAGTCCAGGAACAAAAATTACATCACCGAAGTGAACACCCACAATGACGTCACTTAAAGTGGAGACCACCTAGGAGCATAAATTACGTCACTTGGTGACTACCTATGTCTCACATGTGCTATGGCACTCACTAATACCTCTTTCAAGGAACATCAATCTGGCTAACTCTAATATTGTCCTCAAAGTATTTAAACTTCACTCTTGATAGAGGCTTGGTCAACACATCGACTATGTACTCATATGTCACCACATACGGGAGCTTAACTGCCCCTATTTACACTATATCCCTAATATAGTGGTACTCGATCTCAATGCGCTTCGACTTGCTTCTTGGACAACTTCACACAACTCTAGTTGCCGCTGAAAATACAAGTCGCCTCTATCTCGATATAATACAATCCTTCAAGTAGATTTTGAATCCACACTACCTCACATCTAGATGAACAAGTTGTAATGTACTCGGCCTTGGTTGTACTCAGTGCCACACTCATCTAATTCCTACTGAACCAGGAAATCATGCCAAACCGCAAACTGAAGAAGCATCATGAAGTTCTCTTCCTATCAATGAGACTACCATCCCAATATGAGTCAACATAACCATGTAGGTTAATCCTCTAATATATCACATATCTGGTCCCATAATCAATAGTACCCTTCAAGTAACTCAATGCATGATTTACCCAATCAGGTGAACACATCTTGGCTCTACCATATATTGACTTAATGTGTTCACCGTAAAGCATATATCCATCCTATTGTTCGTCAAGTACATCAACGAACCAATCATATGTCTGTATACTATGGCATCAATTGTCTTTAAAGTAGTATCATGCAACAACTTCAAGTTCGATGCCATTGGTTTAGCCATGGCCTTGCAATCCATTATCCCGAATATCTTTAGGATATCTACTACAAATTTTCCTTAACTAAGGAAAATCTCACTTGGATTCTCCAACAATTAAAGAGCTAAGAAGTAGTGCATCATACCTACGTCTTTCATATCAAACTCTACAGAAATATTCTTCTTTATTTCTACGATGAGATTCTTGTCACCTATTAGGAACAAGTCATCTACATGCAATAGTAGTAGCATTGGATTTCTGTCCTCAACCTTGAAGTAAAGGTTGGAATCTACTTTACTCTTGGTAAATCCCAGGCTCATCATAAATCCATCTATCATGTCGTGCCATGTCCTAGATTCTTGTTTCAAACCGTACAAGACCTTATTCAATTTGCACACATGTGTCTATCTGTCATGTGTCTCAAATCTAGTGGTTGCTCCAAATACACTTCCTCTTCTACTAAACTATTCAGTAAATATACCTTCACGTCCATCTAGTGTACCTTCCACTTCATCATTGCAGATATCACAAGTATAGCTCTAATAAAAGTGTATCTAGCTACAGGAGAAAAAGTCTCCTCATAGTCTATGCCTTCTTTCTTGGAGAATCCACAAGCCAAAAATATTTCCTTGTATTTCTCAACGATTCCATATGTTGCATTCTTTATCTTGCAATTCCATTTGGAAGACACTATGGACTTCCCTTCTAGTCTTGTAACCACATCCAAAACATCATTCTTCGTGATCGACTGGTACTCTTTGATCATAACATCCTTCCACTCTTTATTTTCAGTTGCTATTTGGAAGGATTTGCATCAATGATATCACATAACAATTCTACATAGTTTTAGTATGGTTGAGGTCTCTTTCTTTCTCTGGAAGTCCCATGTAAAGAACCATATCTCTCTGCATATCTTTTCATTCCCAAGATGGTCTTTTCTTGTGTCTATTCACCTCTCATAGTAGATATATAGGTCTTTGTGGCTCAATCATATCATGGTATTCATGTTCTTCTAGAATCATATCTTACATAAATCTGTCTCTAACTATGATATCTTTAGGTTCTTCTTCATGTACTTCATCATAGTGAATCTTCCTTGATCTGTTGAAACTTGTATATTAATCGAAGGTGTCTCTACTAGTCTTGATATTCTTGAATCCTAGTACATAAACTATGTATGCCTTTGATGTATCACTGTATCCGATGAAGTTTACCTTATTTCCTGATGGATCCAACATTATTCTCTTTTATTTGGGAACATTTATATATACTGTACAACCAAATATTATGAGATGGTTGACTTCCAGTTTATTTCTTGTGAACATTTCTTTTGGTGTATTTTTCTCTAAATCATGATGTGGTGTTTTTTTTCTGCACATAGACTGTTTTTCTTAATGCTTTGACACATAAGTGCATTATAAAATATTGATAATAGATCATGGCCTTTAGCTTCCATTATTGTCCTGTTATTTCTTTCTACAACACCATTTTGTTGTGGATTATAGGGAGTGCTCATCTCCCTCTTAATCCCTGATTATTTACATAAAGTTTTGAAACTTTCTGAAGTAAATTCATCACCATTATATGATCTCAAAGTATTTTTTTTTCAGTATGACTCTCTACAATAGGTTTAAATTATATGAACTTACTAAACACTTCATCTTTTGTTTTGCGACAATGATCATCTATAAAAGAAAGATAATATGCATACCTGATTAGTGAGTTGGATGACATGGGTCCACATACATATGAGTGTATTATCTCCAAGATATTCTTCTCTTTGTTGTCACTACTTTGAAATGGATTCATCACATTCTTCCCTTGTGCACATTCTTTGTACACACCTTCATGTTTTGTCTAGATCTCAGGAAGACCCATATCCATATTGATTATGATTGGTAAATCCTTATAGTGTATATGTGCAAGCCTTTTGTGCCATAGTTCACATAGCTCCATGGTGTCATGATCCAACACTTATTTTGGTTAGCCTTTCAATTGTACAACCCTCCCTCTTTCTCTCCAATTACTACTGCATGATCAAAAGTTTTACCTATTGGCCACATGAGTACTTGGCCATCAACAAATGCTACTTGGAATCCTTTCACATCTGGTCTTGAAGAGGAAAGGATATTCATATTCAATCCTGTTACATAGAGAACATATTTAATCTTGATAGGTTTTCTTGAGTCTAGTTTGTAGGATGCTTCTCCTACCCCTTTTATGGGATATTGGTAATCATCTCCAAGTTTCACCTTGTGAGGTGAGTCCTCTTCTTTCAATTGGGTGAAAGAGGGCTTGAAACTTTTCATGATCTCACAAGAACCAATATCAACAAGACAAACATTGCTTCCATGAGTAACAATACCTATCATTGTTGAAATCAAGACATATTATTCATCACTGGAGGAATCTTCTCTAGCTCTCTTTTGAACTGGTTCATTGTCTTCTGTAGTGTGAGCATGATATCTATTCTTATTTCCTTTATTAACATGGCCTTTAATTTTAAGGAAATCCCTTGTAATATCTCCCTTTTCATCACAAGAATAAAATTTGAAATTTGAGTAGTCCTTCTAAGTTTTATGATTCTTTTGGAATATTTTAGGATTCTTGTGAGAGTGTTCTTCTTTCTTTCTCTTTCCCTTCTTTGCATGAGTTGTTAGGTATTGATTGTCATCTTCACCCATCTTCTCTTCTTTGGCTTCAATTCTATATTCCTCTTTAGTGCATTCCTTCCATAGTCTACTGAATTTGGTGAGCTTCCTTCTAGAATAAATTTCTTGAATGAATGATTCCCATGATCTTGCGAAAACATTAAATGTAGTCATCACCACTTCTGCCTCTTCAACATTGTCTCCAATAGCTTCTAGATATTCTTTAATTTGGGAGACCCTTGTGAAATAGGACTGTATGCTTTCTGAGTTATGCATCTTCACACCCTTGAGTTGAGTTCTCAAGGTCATCTTTCTATTAAAGTTCTTTCCTTCATATAGGTCGTTCGATGCATCAAACATACTCTTGGGAGTCTTCAAGGAGGAAACTTGTGGGATCAAGTGATCCTTGATGGATTTAGAATGATCATCTTGGCCTTGGCCATATTCTTCTTGTGTCTAGCCTTGCCTTCATATCCCATTGAATATACAATGTCTTATTTGATATATTTTTTCAAGTCATGTTCTTCTAATATGAAAATAACTCTATACTTCCATGCCCTGAAGTTCTCAACTCCTTCAATATTTTCCTCGAGCTTGGTATGTTTTGTCATCTCGATAAAAATGAGGACCTCAAATGGAAACAAGAAAACTAGTGCTTACCAATTGTTAGCATTTGCAATTTAATTCAAATATATTAGATATCTAATATAATGCAATAGGATCACTGAAAGATAGACAAGAACAACATAAAAGAGACAAATGTTTTATCCTTGGAAAACCCTCTCTTAGGAAAAACCAAACAACTTATTCTATATAGATTTGTAACTAAATACAATGTCAAACCAAGAGATAAGATATCCTTCACAACTTCTTCTTTACCACTACCTCAACGGAATTTTCTTTCTTCTCCTTGGAGTTAACTTGCTTAAGCTTGTTGTGTGTCCAAATGAGAGAGGGAAAATCTTTATTTATACTCTTCAAGTGGGTGACCTAAAACCCCAATAGGGCCTACTTCTTAAACCAACTGGGCCGACTTCCTCTTGGGAAAATCAAAAATACATTTTACAATAATTATTTTGGGGATGATTTCCCCGAATTAAAACAAAGGTTTCACTTCAATATTATTACATGACCAAGTACATCAATTACATCTCCGATCAGAGGAAAAACATCTATGAAAGGAGGTATAATAATACTAATAATAATATAACAAATATACAGTAAGAATATCTTCCGAATTTACATTTTCAACAACACTCCCTCTTAACAAGGAAGGTATTCTTTTGACATAGTCATCACCACGACTGGACACAATATCTAGACATCATCATCATCAGTGGACATCATTACTGCTATGAAAACTCTCATCTCATTAACCATTAACTAGTGACATATATTGAATCTATATGTCATAAAAATTTCTACAGATCCAACCCTTTTTCATGTTGGAAGTAGGCTTAGATCCCATCTAGGAATTCATCATCTCTACAAGAAATCCATCAAGTAGGTACAAACCAAGACCATATATTACATTTCCAGGATAATCACTTGCGTCTCCTATGGTCATCTCGTCGTATCTAGATCATCTCATCATCTCATGTCAATAGCATACCGTATGCCTACATTATGTCCCCTATAAAACCCGTGTCTTCCAAACAATGGAGAACAACCTAGGAGAATACATGTCTTCCACCATGTGGAGAGAAACCCAAGTTCCTACACTATGTACCTCGAATAACTTACATATTGCACCCAATGGAAATCAACCCAGGAACATTTGTGTATTCCACCCTGTGGAGAATATCTTAGATGCATTATCTCTCTCTCTCTCTCGATAAACCTACATCTTCCTCCCAATGGAGATCATCCCAAGAACATCTACGTCTTCCACTTGGTGGAGAGCATCCCAAATGTATTATGACCCTTGGACCACCTATGTATTATTGAAATGTGGAGAGAATCATAAGAGAGTCTATGTCTTCCACTAAGTGGAGAGCATCCCAAAACTCTTGCATATTCCTGACATGTAGAGAGAATCCTAGGTGTACCTATGTATTCCAAACATGAATCATCACTCCCTATTTCGAGGAACATTGATATGGATAACTCCAAACTTCTACCTAAAGTACTCGAACTTCTATCTTGCTAATGGATTGGTAAATACATCGATTCATGGCATCTTGTGGAGAGTTTGCGGTGAGTAAAGAGTTAGTGTCGATGTTTTGATCCATGTGTAGCTCATCTTCAGGAAAATAGTGAATCCTGGGAAGTTTTTCATCTTTCAGTGATATATTAATACAGAATGGTATTTTTGGTATGGTGTCGACTAGGGCTTTGGGATTTACTTTATAGGTCTTTTTAAGGTTTAATTATTTATTTTAAATACATCAATTGTCTGCACATATTTCACCACATATTGGAGCTTCATTACTCCTCGTTGCACCATATCCCGTATATAGTGATACTTGATCTCAACAAGCTTCGAGTTGTGATGGAATACTGGATTCTCGGACAAATTCACACAATTCTAGTTGTCACAAAAGATACAAGTCACATCAAAATCAAGATCCAACAAATATGATAGGAGCTTCCAAATCCATACTGCCTCACAACTAGTTTAACAAGATGTAATATACTCTACTTCGGTTGTACTCAGTGCCACGTTTGAATGCTTCTTGCTAAACTAAGAGATCATACTGGATCCCAAAATGAAGCAACATCCTAAAGTGTTCTTCCTATCTGTGGCATTGGTTTCCAAATTTGAATCAACATAACTGTTCAGGTTAATATTCTGATTCATCGCATACTTGATCCCATACTCAATTGTACCCTTCAGGTACCTCAATACATGCTTTGCAGCAACCATGTGAATATGTCTTAAATGTGTTAGAAATTGGCTCAATGTGTTCATAGAAAATCATATGCCTAGCCTCATGTTCGTTATTTACATCAACATACCAATCATCTGTCTATACATTGTGGCATCAATTGTCTCTAAAGAAGCATCATTCAGTAGATTCAAGTTTGATGCCATGGGTGTGGCAATGGCATTGCAGTCCATCATTCTGAACCTCTTCAGAATCTCCACTGCATACTTTCATTGACTAAGGAGTATCCCGTTTGGATTCTGCCACACTTCAAAATTTAAGAAGTAGTGCATAATCCTCGGGTACTTCATATCGAACTCTATGATAAGATTCCTCTTTGTTTCTGCAATGAGATCATCCTCACCTATTAAGAATAGGTAATATACATATAGTAGTATTATCACAGGTTTTCCACCCTCAACTTTAAAGTAGAGGTTGGAATCTTCGCTACACTTGGTAAATACCAAGCTCATCATAAAATTGTCCATCATACCATACCACATCCTGGGTTCCTGCTTCAAACTATACAAGGCATTCTTTAAATTGCACACATGAGTCTATATGTAACGTGTCTCAAATCCTACTGGCTGCTCCACATACTCTTCCTTTTAAACTACACCATTCAGGAAAGTTGTCTTGATTTCCATTTGGTGTATCTTCCATTTCATTTCTGCATCTAGAGAAAGTACAGATTTGATGGAAGTGTATCTCGGTATAGGAGAAAATTTATCCTCATATTCTATGCCTTCTTTCTAGGAGAAGCCACATGACATAAATCTTGCCTTGTATTTTTCAATGCTCTCATTTGAAACATGCTTGATGTTGTAGATCCATTGTGAAGACACTACATACTTTACTTTTGGTCTTGGGACTACCTCCAAGACATCATTCTTCATGATTGAATGATATTCTTCAATTATGTCACCCTTCCATGCTTTCTTTTTTGGTGCTTCCTCATAGTTAGAAGTTTCTTCATTAATGATGTCATAGAGTAGTGCTACATAGTTGGAATATGGTCTCGATCTCTTTCTTTCTCTAGAAATCCCATCTAGAGCACCATACCTCTCTGCATCTTGGATAGCTTTGAGTTACCATGTTGGTATTCTCTTGTAGTATTTCTTCTCATGAGGTGGATCTACATGTTTTTGTGGTTCTGTCATGTCATGGAATTCATGGTCTTCTTGAATCATCTCTTCCATAATTGTATCTCTGGCTCTGGGAACTTTGGGTTCTTCAGTTTCAATAGTGTGGGATTATTTTGATATGTTGTAGGTCGAGTCTTCATCAAAAGTAAAATATCTACTGGTCTTGATCTTTTTGAATTTTGGAAAGTATATTATGTATGCTTTGATGTGTCATTGTATCCAATGAATATGTCCCTCTTCCCTAGAGGATCTAGTTTTGTCCTATTTTCTTTGGGAACATGTATGTACATAGGGAAACAAAATATTTTGAGATGGATGACTTCTGGTTTCTATCCTGAGAATGATTCTTTTGGAGTCTTGTTTTCCAAGACATGATGGGGTGTTTTGTTTTGTACATATACACCAATTCTTGCTACTTATACCCATAAGTGCATAGGAAGGTGTTGGTCATGAGTCATTGCCTTCACTGCTTCCATTATCGTTCTGTTCTTTCTTTCAACAATGTCATTTTGTTGAGTATTGTATGGATTGATCATATCCCTCTTAATCGCAGATTATCTACACAGGTCTTTGAAACTTTCTGAAGTGAACTTACCACCATTGTCTGATCTTAAAGTATTGACCTTCTTTTTAGTATGATTTTATTTTAGTCTTTGAATTCCTTGAACTTACTGAATACTTAATCTTTTCTTTTCAAGAAAACAAATCCATGTTTTATGAGAATAATCATCTATACAAGAAACGTAGTATGCATACCCGGTTAGTGAGTTGGATGACATGGGGATGCATACATGTGATTGTATTATTTCCAAAATTTCCTTTTCTTTGCTTTCGCTGCATGAAAATGGTTTCTTCATTTTCTTCCCTTGTGCACATTCTTTACAAATGTCTTCATGCTTTGTATGAATCTTGGGTAGACATGTTACTGCTTTGCTTGCAATTGGAAATACCTTATAGTGTACATGTGCAATCCTTCAGTGCCATAGTTCACTTGGTTCCATGGATTCATGAACCAAATCTTTTTCTGGTTGTCCCTTCAACTTGTATAAGCCTCCTTCTTTCTCCCCAACATGGATAATTTTAAGAACACCCCCTAAATTTAGATGTATAATAAATGGGTGAATCTCCCTAATATATAGGAAAATTGAAGGTTGTTTTATTAATAATATAATATGTATATATAATTTTTTGGCTGATTTTTCATTCTATTATAGAATCTTGTAAAATCTTAGTGAATATTTCACTAAACTATAAGATTTGTAAAATCTTAGCGAATATTTCACTAAATAATAAAATATTGTAAAACTTGGCAAATCTTTCATCAAATTATAAAATCTTGTAATGTCTTAGTGAATCTTTTGCTAGAAAGACTCAACTTTTGATTCTGCATATTACTAAGATAGTGCAATAGAAGAGAATATACTAGGGCTTGAATCTCTCAAGTCCTAGACCCTCAAATGAACAAATGCATGAATGAGGAGAGGAGGGATTTATTTATACATTTCACAACTAGTTTGGGTCACTCACAACTGGAGGTGTTGGTGAAACACAACTACACAAACTAGATTCATGTAAAGTGGGGACTCAACTTTTTATCTCATCCCTTAATGGTAAAACAGACATATGGGGAACCAAATCTTGACATACCGACAAACTGATAGAAATGGACACTTTAAATTGTGGAGTGATTATGGCACCCACAAACCATTATTACGACATGGAGTATTATTGAGACCCACAACCTTGATACAGTGTATGAATTCCCAATTAGCTTATTTCCCAAATCTCTCATTTTTAAGCCACCCTTTAAGAAAAAAATAACCTACTTATCTGTTTATAGATAAAAATGCCACTTTTCCCTTTCTTTTGTTAACAATAAAAATATGAATTATCATTTTATTTAGAATTTTTAGAGTTAGTTAGAAACTTGCAATGGTTATTAGAAATAAGAACATACACTAATAATAATATAAATCACATTAATGCATCATCGCTCATATCATTAGAACTACTATGTTAAAGACTACTTTTTCTCAAATAAACTGACGAGGTGTTTGCATCCATATTCTTGAAAATTTTGAAAGCATGCAAAATGTGGTAAAATTGTTTTACCACCCTCATTGAATGACAAATATTATATATCAAATAGCATAATGTCTACATCTTAGGTCAAACATGCCCTGCACATATTATATACAATCATGATGGAAATGAAGTATCATGTTCCAACTAAATCATATATTTATCATACATAACTATATCTATTTAGGATTATGATAGAAATTACACATCAAACAAATCACCAAAAAACATTTTACTTCTAAGTAACCTTACTAAAAACAACATATCGTAAAAAAACAACTGTATCCAACAAATTTATGTCACAAATAAAATTGACGAAATTTAAAATATGAACAAAAAAATCTACCATTCACGAACTTCTCAATACAAATAAAATAATTTACCAGTACATTTTGGACAACTCTACAAGAAGACAACCAAAATAATGGCCATTCCATTATATCCCCACCATTATAATTAGCGTGCATTTATTTTTATTACAAAAATCCTAGACATCAACAATAACAGACATAAAATATGAACATATACACTCTCATTAATGCCTTAAATCCAATAATAATTGTAGAGAAAGATCCTAATACAAGCACATTTAAACAATTGGGGTAAATTGAGTTTCAATATATAAAAACCATGTGGTGTCTCTTCATCAAGAGTAGCATCCACTAACAACATAGAAATGTCAGTTGATAGTTTAAACATGACAAGGCATAAAATAAATCATATCTTTTTAGCTCTATAACACTTTCACAAACCAATACTCCTAGGATAGAATAAAACACTAATAACGTCGAATGAGCCCTAAGAATCGAGAGTGCCCTCGAAGTCAACAAGAATAAAATAACATCCATGATAAAAATAATGATTAAAGGTAAATTTACAATATAATAAGCTATTGTAACTATGGATAAAAAACATACAATGTTAATTATTGGATGAAATCATGATTTGAGTTTGTATTCTCTGATAAATTGTATGCAATGCATGCCCATTCAAGACTTGATATTTCGGCAATGGAGATGTTATATGAAGATTAAAATGTCGAGAAAAATAAGAATTAAAAGTGGAATCACATCAACTATAACCTTCACCCTCCAAGCGCAATCCGATGTGGGTGATCCATGAATCACTGTAGCATTTATATAGAAAAATAACCCTTAATTTTCCCTCCAATACTGGAAATCAAGTGTTGAAAGAAGGTATCACATGAAATTGACTAAAAATATAGGAAAATGCAACCATATGCCTAAATTACAAGGGAAATGGAGGGATAAATAACCCTTGGGATCCTCCATTACTAAAAATTGGGGGCAAAAGAGTGATTTCACTAGATTTTCTATAGAAATTGGGGGCGAAAGATAGATTGGAGGAATATTTTTATACGGCGAAAATAGTTTATTTATTTATTTTCCTCATAAATATATGGGAGGATATTCATTTTGGATTTATGTTTTTTCTAATAAAAATTGGACGAATATATTTTAGTAGAAAAAACCATTTCCATATAAGAAAATAGCCCACGAAAGTTTTGTAACCCCCTTAGTATAGCCCATGGGCTAATATAGCCCCTAAAATTATCCATTCTCCCCAATTATTGTTGCATCATTTATTGTCTTTCATCTTGGACACATGAGTTCTTGGACATCAACAATGCAACTGGAAATCCTTTAGCATCTAAACATGATATGGAAATGATATTTTTCTTCAAACCTAGTACATAGAGAATGACCTTCATTTTGATTTGTTTTCCTAAATACAACTTGTAGGAAGCTTCTCCACTCCCTTTTATTAGATACTAGTAGCCATCTCCAAGTTTTACCTTATGGGGTGAATTTTGTTCTAACAAGTTGACAAGAGAATATTTGTATCCTGTCATGTGCTTGAAATCTCCACTATACACAATCCAATAATTGCTTCCATGGTTGACAGTATCCATGAGTTGAAACCAAATCATATAATTCATCACTGGAAGAATCTTCTCTTGTTATTTTTATTGATAGTTGATCATTTTCAGTAGTATGAGCATGACGTCTCTTATTATTGTTTGTCCTAGTGGATCCTTTGTTTCTAGGAAAATCTCTTGCAAAGTGGACTTTATCATCGCATATGTAACATCTAAGTTTAGAATAGTCCCTTTGGGATCTATGATTCTTTTGGAATCTTTTAGGCCTTATGTTTTTTAGGTACATAGGGTACTCTCAAAATACCGAACACCTACAGCTACCACTCACACAACAGATCACAAATCAACACATCGATTTTTTGACGTGGTTAAAACCCTCGAGAGGGAAATAGTCCACAACCCCAATGAAATAGCTACTTGGAGCAATTTATTATGAAAAAGAAAGAAAGTTACAAATGAGCTTCTCATAATCGATCGACTAGCTAAGGAACCTCCATGCTCTTTAAATAGAGATCACGGACCAATTGGGTGTTAAGCCACGGATCAAGGTTAGGTATGATCTAAGAGAATTTGAACCGTCGGATCACTCTATGTATAGAACATATCATTACCATTGGATTAAATATTTACAAATGCATACTAAAGAAACAAACTTTACCTAATGGATATATTACACAAGTTGATCTTAACTAACTCCTAAGTGTCTAAATATCCAAACATCCCCCCTTAAGAACAACTTGGGATAGGATTGAATGATTTACAAAAGTGACACTATGAGGATATGGA